>BMAO01005780.1:0-90212 GCA_019973975.1 Trichonephila clavata
TCTACTTTTTAAAAATTACTACACAATTTAAGAAAATGTTTCATCAGAAGAGGTGCAATAATTTTCAGAAATTCAATTTAATTATCTTGTCTTTAAAAATATTTTCTTATTGTGTACATATAATTTATAAAAATAATAGTATGATTTATCTATAAACAATAGATTGCTCCAAAAAAAATACAAGTTAAAACTTGTAAAAAATTACTTCTTTAAAGCTATTGATTTTCTCATATTAGATTAATATGAAAGTTTTGGTCAACAATAAATATATCCATTGATGAAAATGCATTTTATTTTTACAACACAATGAATTGCAAATAAAATAGAAAAAACTCAACCCAATATATATACACATATAAATGAATAGTTGCCATAAAATTTCCATTCACAATTTCTGCTAGTTATGTCTCTTGACCAGGTATTCAATTCTTGATAAATTGCAAGTATATCTTTTACCTGAAATAGTGTAGCGAATAGACTTTCAAAATGTTGCACAATTTTTTCACGCGTAATTTAACAAATGGTAAATGATCATTTGATTTCTAATGTTTGAAAGTGGTACTTGATTCGCGCGCGCGTCATTTAGCAAAAATATTAGTGAAGCCGTAATAAATTGATATTTTCCCATTTTGTAGTGAATGGTTCTCGAAAATGCCTTTTTACTTTTCCCCTGTAATATTGTAAAATTATTAAGTAAAATAAGTTATGTTTATATATATAATTGTTTTTTGAAAGGACATGTATGGTCATATAACAGATTCTTGTGTTCTAAGTTTTAGATAATTAAAAATACTTAAGTACCTCTGTTATACTCTGAAGATGCGTAAAATAAGTAAAATTTGAGTTAAGAGCGTTTTCGAAATTTCACAGATCTGCTTTATCCAACAGATGGCGTTGTTTGCAACTCGGATGGCGTCATAAAGATAACTTTTGTTTTCTGGAAACCTATCGTTACTATAGCAACGGGGGTGTGGTTTAGAAATGATTGACAGATGTAGTCGGTATGAAGCGCATGCGCTCTTTGAAGAACCAGATCCAAGAGAGGAAAAACGTGTCAGCAAACGAAGGGGGGGGGTGAGGAAGAATGGGAAAGAGTTTTCTACAAATAGGTTTCAACGTTTGAATAAGGTTCTGTCACTGCAGCACAAAAATTGGGTGCGGAGACATTTTTTTTTTTTTTTTTTTTTTGAAAGCCGTGCCAGTGGATCGGTATCAAAATGTGCATTGCACTTCTAAGTATATATATTCTGGAATCTACTCAAAAATACATTTTTCTGCAGAAATGACGAGGCTAATCAGTCTAGATTTGTCGGGAAAACATAGGATATATTTGCTTAATTTGGGTATAATTATTATGTGAGTTTTTCCCCATTCATATGGAAAATAATGTGAGTTTAATGCACTTGATATTTTGTCACATGAATTATTGTATTTCAGGGTAGGCCTTTGAGTACAACATTTTTGAGGTAATTCTATTGTAGAATTTTACTGTTTCCTAGTTTCGGATGACATTTATCCCTTTTTGTGGAAATTGGTATTGTAGTTTAGAAATTCATGTAATTCATTTCAACTTTTCTATAAAATCATCGTTATAAGGCTCCGGATTTTTAGGAAGAAAACGTTCAAATTGTCTCTTGACAAATACGGTCTACATTGTCTTAGGTATCATAAACAATGTCCATAAGATTAAGAAGGGAAACGAAATATGGGTGGGGGTTTTAATTTTTCGACGAAGAATTTGGTAGATCTTTATTTGAAATTTAGAAAAAGTATTTTTTTTTCGAGTTTTAGGGGGTATATTTGTTTTATTTATCTTCGTTACCTTTATTTATTTATCGATCTAATTCTCTTGTTTGATAGAAATATGCGAAATTTTAATAAGTTTCTTTCTGCTCATATCTCTTAGATACAAATTGTATTTGAAATTGTCATAGAAGGATGCTTATTATGGAAATAAAATTTCGATTTGAATCTTTAAAAAGAAAAATGTCATTTTTCTTAGAAAAATATTAACTAGAGCATTTTTTTGTCAGTCCTTTTTAACAGCATTCCATTTCTTGTTTTACAAATTAATGCTATTTCCAATCAGGGCATAGTTAACCGCGTATCAATTGATACGGGGCCCCAAGCTTTTGGAGGGCGGGCACCCAAACGTGTAAGCAAAAAAATCGCAGGGTGGCCTTAGAGCAGGCATGTCAAACTCATTTGATATCACGGGCCACATGAAGCTATTTTACATTAAGTCGAGGGCCACCATGTTTTCAATGTTCAAAAAATTAATAAAACAGGATTTTTAGGATGATTATACTATGTATTTATAAAAACTCAGTATATTATATTTTTTTAATACATAATCATTTAATATTTCATTTATTTTTTAAACTATAAATATTTTATATTGTTTTATAAAAAAATAAATTATTTTACTAAATAGAATGAATGTAATGTTAATCTTAGAAGATATTTGACGTCGTTTTTTTTCCAAAGCAATTCATCAAAATTTCGTTGAACATATTGAGTTGATATAATTTTTAAGAAATGATGATAAATGTTTTTCATTTAATCTCGACTGTTCTGAGAATTTTCGTTACTTTTCATTAAAGAAAATGATTGCTTCCGAACATAGCCATTATACGAGTAATAAATGATAACATTTTAAAGAAACCGTGATCTACAGATGAAGAATATAAATATCTAGACAAATTACTTCGAAACTTTTGCTTCGGCAAAGAATCAAAATAGATTTCAATTAATTCCATTTGTAACTTTTCATCAACAATTACAATATCGATACATAGAGGTGAAATTAAGAAACGAAATTGTAATTCAAAATTTTTAAAATCAGATAATATTTGATCGCGAATTCCATTTCTAATAATTTAATTTAATATTCTGTACATTTTAATTTAAATGATTTAATCAATAGATTTTTTTTTAAAAAAACTTTGAACTGAGACAAGTTTTCTCTTTCTATTTGTAATAATTTGTTAGTAATAATTTTTGTTCGAAAGCGTTAATATTATCAAATAGCATCGTAGCAAATAAATTTTTGCCTTGAAGCTTAAGTTAAGTAGACTAGTAATATCAACTGAGAAAGCCAAGTGCTTTACCCAATGTTCATCTTTCAATTCACTTTCATCATTATTTAATCATCTTTTACACTTTCATAATTGTTTTTTCTTGTTCCAAGAAAATAATGATTTCATCCAGCATTTAAAAAAATCGTTTTAACCCTTATTGGTCAAAATCCATTGAACTTTCATGTAATATGGTTGATCGATAAATTGCCATTCTAAACCTTTTAGAAATGAAGCAAATCGACGATGCCAAAATCTACAAGCTCGAATAAAGTTTCAATTATACTGACTATTTTAAAACATGTCCAGTATATCCAAGTACAATACTTGCTAAGTAATAATACGATGAAAATGTTCAAAATTGTACTATTACCATGTTGTTTGCTTGTTTCTTTTAATCTTGCAATTGCTTTAGTAATACTAGTCATGGTAAATGCTCTATCAGTTGTAAGACACGAAACAACTTTTACAAGGATTACTTACACTTCATCAAGATTTCTAAAAGTGCATCAAAAACATGTATTATGCATAATACATGACTATAATTCTCCATTATTTCATCATCTCTGCTGGTTACAGAATTTCAACTTAAAATTACACTTTAAAATTTTTTTTTACTTGTGCTGGACATAATACCCTTTTATATTTCGAATCTAATCCGCCATCTGTTCTAAGCCGCACCCCAAATTCTCAAAAGGTTATTGTGAAGAATGAAAAATAATGTAAAATGGTTTATCGATATCAAATTTTACGCAATCAAAATAAATTTAAAAGGAGAACTAATAACACGTGAATTTTCGGTTATTTTATCAGTATTACCAATTTTTAATTACGGGAACTCATAATTTCTCTAAATACCCCATCCAACAAATTTCTTTCCCTTCGATTCTAAGCCGCACCCTATTTCTGTAGCATTAACATTGGAAAAAAGTGCGGCTTAAATTCGAGTAAATACGGTTATTCCTTCAGTTTAATTAAGCACTCACTAATATATTCTTCTTCAGTAAATGGTTTCGACCCGCTTGCGATTAAAAGGGAAAATATATAGTTTTTATAGCAGTTGTATAGTCTTCAACAAATTTAGGTGGCCGCGGTAACGGACTCGAGTCATAAAATAACTGGCCTAATACCGCTGAAAATCCTCAATGCAAAGGGGGCCGATGCACGTTAAATATGTCGAGGTTAAGACGTCCACCAGTTGGTGTGGTGTGGAAGGCAGGAGAAGGGATGCCAGCTCAGATATCGTCCTCGTCACTTAACCATGGTTCAAAATTACGAGGTTCGTGGCCAAACGCCCTCGAGCAGTTGAAGAGTTCGTTGTTAACATTCGCTCACTCACTCCGTCAACAAATTTAGTGAATAAATTTTTTTTCATTTTTAAATTGATTTCAGTTCCGACAACTCGTCTTGTCAAAGTTTCCCAGCATGTTGGTCAGAGTTTGTTTTCTGATTTCTGTCATAGTGCCTTTTAAAATTATATTCCTTTGCGACTGAATTAGAGTTTTTACATATCAGGCCTAATATTTTATTCTTATTATGGGCATAAAAATATTGTAGTTCCCATTTTTCTTGAAAGTTATGATGTTCATCTTCAGTTTATCTTTTCTTACTCTGTTCTTGAAGTGTCATTATATTTTTATTAAATAACTTTTTATTTTAATATGAATAAAACCCAAAATACACTTTCATTCACAAACGATTGCGCAAACACTGCACTTTGACTTGGTCATCTTGGGGGTTTTAAATGTTTAAAAAAAATAAATCTTCAATGGCCTTTAACGCCATGCTATTCGCCTCTTACTGATTGGACACTTCAAAGAGAAAAAAAAAGTTTCACACACGATGAATCGTAGTGCGATATATAGCAAATAATATGCAAAAGTGCATTTAAGAATTTAATAAGAATTTGCTTATTACAGTGAAATTAAATGAAAAAATTTCAATAAAATATTGAAAATAATTTTCATTTAAAGGCTATTTTTATAATTAAATAGAATTTTTTAAAAAACAAGAGTAGATAGCAGGTGAATATATTGTAAATTTTTTAAAAAAGGTTTACCAGAAAAAAATTTAAAAATAAAAAATAAACCCTTAAATATATATTGACAGTTAAAATTTTGTAAAATGTCTCCGCGGGCCGCAACCTAGGTATTGGCGGGCCGCATGTGGCCCGCGTGCTTGACATGCCTGCCTTAGAGAGTGCCCTCAAGGATGATACAGGGTCCACTCAGGACCAGCTCCGCCAGTGTTTTCAATACTCATATATTTTTTTTTATATTTAAAATATGTTTTACATAAAATTGATAGCATTTGTTATATATATATATACGATGACAGAGATTACTCAGCCTAATCTTATCATGATGCTTTCATAAAAGTTTTGAAACACTTATAAAAATAATAATGATACAAACTGAAATTAGAAACCCCCAGGTATGTACGTATAACATCTAATTTTTTCTCAGTTTTAAGTCGGTGCAATTTAAAAAGTTTGATTTTTTTTACATGACTTGAAATTATTTTACTATAGTGTTATAATACATTTTGAAATATCATAGATAAATTCAGTTATATTTGTAATACTTGTATACGGAATACCTTGAACTCAATAAAGTCTCATTGTAGTATCAGCTGAAAAAAGGCTGATTTTAAGTCATATAATTTTCAGTAGTATTCCACCTCTTCCAAATATTGTCTTTTAGTAACACAAGAATGTTTTGAGCCCGGCAATTTCTCAATAGGAAAAAATTAATGAAAGCAAAAAAAGCTTCTAAGGTTTTTAACTATGTGTAAAAACACAAATATTGCTCTTTAAAAATTAAAAACCTCGAAACATAACGATTTTAATAGTAAAAGTAAGAGTTACTAGCCATTTCACTGAACGAACCGATTATTCTCCCAAATATCTCTCTTTATATACAAAAAATTTTTCATGATGCTGTAATAAATTCATTTCAAGTTTTTTTTTAAGGTGAAGTTAACAAAAGAAACTACATCTTTTTTACAGAATGGAGCAAACTCACAGTTTGGACAAATTTACATTTATGATAGGGAGGCTTTGCATGAATGTGCAAAAATAGTTAAACGGGACGATGTGTTATAAATTTTACAGCCAATTATGAAGAAAAAACCGTATGAACTACATAATACAAGGAAATTACAGTTTTACAATTTGAGCTGTGATAGAGTTGCATAATTTGTACAATGGGAGTTGGTCCGCCATTAGGCAGATAAGGGAGGGGGCGGTACCTCCTTCCAGTTTTTAATTAAAGTTTTAAGAATGGAAAAATGCTTTAAAATGATTGCTAAACTAATCACTCTCTCTAAACTGTCGAATATTGAGATTGTCAAATCTCAGAAAACTTCAAATATATTAAAAACTGATTGGTTATCAGACTCCCTTAACCTTTTCAATAGAATTTTTACTATTCCTGGTGGGCGCAGTAGCTTAGTGGTTATGGTCACGAGTTCATGTCTGGAGTGTCATGGGCTCAAATCCTGTTGCCACTAAAGACCCTCCGTGTAGATGAGGTCATTCCTCCCATTTATGTGGTAGTTAGGAAAGAGGGATGCCAGCTCAGGTGTCATTCTCGTTGCTCGACCGAGGTTGAACATTACGAGGTTTGTGATCAATAGCCCTCTTGTTGCTTTATAGAGCGACACTAATCTCTCTTTCTTTCTTTTGCTAATCCTGCTCCAGGCACATAAATTACTTTAATAAACCCTGTAAAAATTCTCATTTATAGTTAATCTTTCATCTTCAAAATTTACATATCTAATATTGATTGAATTTTTTTCCTAATGGGAAATTTTAAGAGTGCAGTCCATTTGTACGTAGCTGCTTTAATTTCGGAAAGGACTTCCTTTCCAAATACAAAAATAACTTATTTTTGAGATCTGTGCATAATTCTCTGTTTCACGAATTTTTTATTCTGCTTATGTGATCCATTAGCACAGAGTAGTAATTACTTAACAATTCGATTAAAATTTTCCATTATATTCCATTACATTAAAATTATTTAAATGTAATTTTATAGCAAAAACATGAAGAAAAATTACATTTTCAAAACATTCTCTTTTCATGGAAAATACTTCTATGTAATATTTTTTCTATGTATATATAGTTAGGATTTTTCTTTACAGAGCCTGAATTAAGATTTTTGAAACATTCACATTATTTTTAGAGTTACTATTGAAATAACAACCAGGCTTCTTCATAAAAATTTCGCTACTTTATTAATATAAGTCCACTTCTAAATTATATCTTGTAAAAAGTCCAGTTGAGGTAGGGATTCTTGGGAGCTTTCCAAATCGAATAACAAAAACTAAACTTTCGTAACATCAAGAATTATTTTGAAGATTGTCGAATTTTAGATATCCATAATAATAATGTTTTTGATAAATTTTACAACTCGCCATATTGACATCAATAGGAGTATTGTAAAGTTTTCATATGCAAGAGTATATTTTTTTAATTCTTGATTATTTTAGGGCCCCGGTGCATAGCATCCATTGACCACTCCTTGCAGAAATTAGCTTTAAGAGCTTTCAGTCTGGTTGAAATGACAATTCTACAAATGTTTCACTCACTAAGAAAGTATACACCCCACAATAACCCCCTTTCAGTCTCAAAATATATTCCAATCGCCTCCCCCTGAAATAAACAGCTATCCTATTCATGTTTCCCCCCACCCTCGTCAACCTTATCTCAAGGTCACTTGACCGTTTCATCTTGGAAACAAATTGTCAGAACTTCCTTCTTTCATTCCAAGGAAGAGGGTCCCCTCCCTAACAATGACGTCATCTCATGACGTAGTCTAGGGTTACTTTAATTCTCTTACCTCCTCCCCCTTTCATATAAAAAAAGCAGAATTAGTGTTTCTGAAGTGATTAAAATCATTATTCATGTAGCAAAATATTCTTTTTCGTAAAATAAAGTATTCTTAATGTGTATTTAAGCAGTTTATGCTCAATTTTCTTCTAAAGTAATGTTTTAAAAGTTTTGTAAGTAGATTGCATACACGTGGCGCCATCTGCAGTCATTACACTAAAGCTTGCCAAACATGGCGTCCGAGCATTTTGGAAGCAAAGATATATGTATTTTTCGTAATTTTAAAATTTTCTAGACCATTTCTGACATTTTTACATTTCAAGGTGGATTTATATGAGTAATTTACGTTCTCAACAAAAGTTTCATATCCAAATAATGTGATTTCATTAAGTTAAAGTACCCTGACCTTTTCAGTACATTTAGAAGTCCACCTTAATTAAGCATTTTATGTTTTCAATATAACTTAATTTAAAATAAACAAAAAGTTGTTTAAGTTAACTAACATATTTTACTTTCTTATGTATGTTCTCTATATAATTTTATTTAAAATAAACAAATATTTGCTTTAAAGCATTTGTATGCTTGTAAAAGTCTACATCTCTCCAAAATCCTTTTTTTGTGTGTGTGTGTGGAGGTTTCTTTGATGAAGACAAAAATACTGAGAATAAAGCTTGAGTAGTAGGAGCAGGTCTCCAGGGAGAACAATAGTATCACCTGTCAATCAACCTCCCCCCCCCGGAGTCATCATCCAACAGAAGTTTCCTCCCCCTCCCACCCGCAACCTGTTAGATGCGAGGGAAGTCTATCCCCCCCTGGAGGAGTATACAGCTTCTTGCAGTTCTCCGATTGATATGACGCAGACGACCACCCCCGTTATCGTCGTGCAAGATGCATGTGGAAACCTTTATCCGTGTCCAATCTTGTTAGAACAGGGAATGACTTGAATGTGAGTCAGTACGGAGTTGAGGGATACTCAGCTTCTGGGAGGGGGTGTGAGCGTAAAGTGGAGTTGTACACGATTGCTTGAAATATTCCGATTCGTTGTAAATAGGACGAGCGAACACTGTGATTGGCTGAAACAAAGTATGACGACCATTTGAGAGAGAATATTAACGTCGCACTGATTAGCAACGGTCCGCGTAATTTTGAACCATGGTCAAGTGACGCGGACGGACGACATTTGAGATAACTTCGCTAAATATTTCATATTCTACTGTGACACACTCTTGTTATCTCTTCTCGTAAAAATAGCTGTGGTCTACTCTTGTTTTATTTTGAATAGTGAAGACTGTTTTCCTGCTATTGAGACGTTTTAATATGGAATCAACTATACGAGCTACTAATGAAGTGTACTTTTTGTATATATATATATAATTACTGATACACACACATTTATATGAATTGTACTTTTAATAAAAAAATAATAGAAACTAGTCAAGATAGTATAACGAAAATGTTTTTAATACATGCTGAAATTTGCCAATTCTTTAACCACGTGTTTTGTTCAAATAAAAAATTACAAAATATTTTATTTTTCATTTTTATTACTTTTTGTAAAAATATTTATTCTAAATGAACATTGACAAGCAACATATCCATTTTACATAATAATTTTTTAAAAGAATCATTTGTAATACAAATAGACTTAGTATATTTTTTTGCGTGCTATGGTTCAAACTATCATTTTCTCTCTCTAAGAGTATAAAGACTGTAATAAAATAAAAACTTTTATTTATAATAGTTTCGGGGGGAAAACTAATATTAAAATTTATTATTTTATATTCAACATATTTGTAATAAAGCTTTTATGTAATGATTCTTCAATTACGGTTTTTCAATGCCAAAGGTTTGTAAAAAGGAGCAAATATTTCATTTCTTGTATTACACATATTTGGATAAATCAGATTTGAGAATCTTTTTATTCTGCAACAAATAATATTATGTAGATTTTGTTTGAAGATGAAGATATGCCTTTTATTGAGGGCAACGACGAAGTGAGCTTGAATGTAGTTTTTATTATTTTTTTGTTCTTTTGGTGAGTTGGATCAATTTATATGCATAAATTTCTGTTGTTTAAGCTTCTTGGTGAATGCACTCAGGCCTTTTTAGAAGAATCACAAGAATGCAAGATTTATTATTGTTGCAACGCCATTTATTTATCCTTGAACTTTCCCTGATCGCGCACGTGGACTCAAACTATGACGTAAGGATTAAAGTGATGTCATGTGCGCCGGTCGCGGATTTGTTCATGATTACATCACAAAATGATGTCATATGTTGAATTTAAGTGTATATGTATCTCTTTTTAAAAGTGTTCGTTGGCTTTTTGTGTGTGTCTCTGTGCTGTGCTGTTAATAAAGATTTTGCTCCAATAACCGTCGTAAAGATTTCTTTGCAGAACCTGAGTTTGTAAAACTTGGCGTCCGCGACAGGACGTGTTATTGGTAATAGAATTAGATATGGATCTTAAAGCACAAAAGGCACAGAGACGAGTTCTGAGAACTGCATTCACCGTCAGCTCAAATAAGATAGAAAATGAGCTTCAGAATGAGGTAGTAGATTTAGAAAAGATTTCATTGCTACAAGTGCAATTGAAAGATAAATATTTAAGATTAGAAGCAGTGCAAGAAGCAGTATCTGGAACTTTGCTACAGTTAGAAGATGACGGAAGAGAGTTCGAGACTGATTTCACTGATGCGGAAGGCTACCGTGAAAGATATTTAGAATACTACTCTCTCATTGATAAGTTGAAAGAGACTTATTTCTGAAGTGCCCGACACACCAAGAAAATTCAAGTTACCGAGGAGTTCCTTTCGTTTTGGAGCCAGTTCCAAAAAATTCACGACGACCGGAACATCCCTGACGAAGACAAGATGCAGTATCTTGTGGCTTCAGTCGAACCCAAATCAAAGGCGGAGAGGCTCATTCTTAGTTTTCCGGCTACTGCCGCGAATTATCCTAAGGCAGTGGCGCAATTGAAAGAGCGGTTTGGAAGAGAAGATCTTCTTGTCCAAATTTATGTTCGGGATCTTCTGACTATGGTTATGAAGAATGCTGTGTCCGGTAGAGCAAAAACAGACCTTTCAAGACTCTATGACGAGTTGGAGGGAAAGCTGAGAGCCTAGGACGAACCCAGGAAAAGTTCGGCGATTTCCTAGCCCCCCTGGTTGAGAGCTGCCTGCCCGAAGAAGTGCTTATGACGTGGGAACGCAACAGAAATCACCACGAACTATCCGACAACACCGCCGAAAAGAACACTCGCTCCTTAGAGAACCTCATGACTTTTCTCCGTCAAGGGGTGCAGGGTGAAGAGATGGTTGTGCTATAAAGAACTGGATTTGCAGCGAATCAAGTTACCCCCGTAAAAAGGAATATGTTCCTGCCTCTCTAACCGAGATTAGTGGAGATCCGGCAACTGCCGCAGCCCTGGTAAGCTTAAAATCCACTGATAATAAAGTTGTTTGTATTTTTTGTGATAAACCCCATCCCAGTCATAAATGTTTTTCAGCAAAGAAAATATCTTTAGATGAAAAGTTAAAAATATTGTCTAAAAAGGGAGCCTGCTATTCATGTTTAACTAAATCAAATCATATCAGTAGGCAGTGTGAATTAAAATCTAAACTGAAGTGTAATTTCTGCACTTTATCTCATTATGATATTATGTGTAGTAAAAAACCTGATAAATCTTTAAGTGTTAAAAATTCTCCTTCTACTATTACTCTTTCTAACCAATGTAGCAGAAATAGAACGGTTTATTTGCAGACTCTCTGTGTAATTGTACGAGGTCAGGGTCGAGAAAAACGCATAAGAATTCTTTTAGATTCAGCTAGCCAGTATTCTCACGTGAGTGAAAGATTAATTGGGAACTTGGAATACCACATTAGATATGAAAACGTAATTCACTCCTTGTTTGGAGGAACACAAACGAAGCCTAAGCAACATGGAGTTTATTCTATTGAGCTGTCAGCTTTGAATGGAGATTACTCTTGTTGTTTAGAAGCTCTCTCGGAGGAAAAGATATGCAACAGTGTCCCAAAAATAACAGATCAGCGAATTCTAAATAATTTAAGAGAATTGAACATAGAGTTTTCAGATTCATTCAGTGAAGATTTAGAAATTGATGTGTTAGGTCGTATTTTAATGAAGAAATGTTGTGAATTAGATTCCGGTTTAACTGTGGTCGAGACTAAACTTGGAAATACAATTATAGGAATGCAGAATGAAGTGTGTCATATTGATAGAAATGTTATGATAACACTTGCAATGTATGTAAGAAATATTAAATTAACTGATCTCTGGGATCTCGAAAATTTAGGCATCTCAAATCCAACACTAGTGGAAAGGAAACAAAATTCTTATGAAGAAGCTTTAAATGATTTTCAGCAGAAGTTAACAATTCTTCCAAACGGAAGGTACGAGTTACAGCTTCCGTGGAAACATGATCCAGCTAATTTACCTGATAATAAAGGTTTAACTTGGGTTAGACACGAGAAAGTGATCAAACGGACTTTCTCAGAGAGTATCAAAAGGTTTTTGAGGATTGGGAAAATTTGGGGATTATTGAAAGTGTACCGGAAGAGGAATTAAAAGCAACTAAATGTCTTTATTTGGCGCATAGGCCTGTAATAAAACTGCAAAGTGAAACCACAAAGTACTGTCCTTGTTTTGACGGGTCGGCTTGTGAAAGGGGTAAACCATCATTAAACCAATGTTTATATAAAGGTATAAATCTTTTAGAAGTAATACCCGATATTTTAGATAGGTTTAGACTCTATCCTATAGGATTAAGTGCAGATATAGAGAAAGCTTTTTTAGTGTTATCAGTACACCCAAAAGATAGAGACTATCTTAGATTTTTTTACCCTAGTAAAGAGGGAGAATTTGTTTTTAGGCATTGTCGAATTGTTTTTGGTTTAAATTCTTCTCCTTTCCTATTAAACGCATCCATTAGATAACGCACCACTTGAATATTATGATGTTGTAGAGAAATTAAAATGTTCATTTTATGTTGACAATTGTTTATCTGGTGTACATAATGTAAAGGAGGAAGAAAATTTCATTGATATGGCAACAAAGTTATTGTCAAAAGGCTGTTTTAACTTACGAGGTTGGCAAAGCAATGTAGCTTGTAAATATTTTTCTCAACATACAGGAGATGCGTCAGTTTTAGGCATGTTATGGAATTTAGACGAAGATACCCTGAGATGTAACATAAATTTTGAAATCTTAACGTGTGAAACAAAAATTACTAAAAGGTTCATTTTATCATCAGTACAAAAAGTTTTTGACGCAAACGGTTTGTTATCTCCAGCTACATTGCCTCCCAAATTATTATTGCAAGAAACTTGGAGGTTAAAACTGCCTTGGGATTCAGAATTGCCAAAAAATATTGTAAATAAATTTGTGAAATGGATAAATGAAATGTATTTGTTAAAAGAAGTTACTGTGCCTCGATATATTGCCATAAATGGAACTCCTGAAATTCATGTTTTTGTTGATGCATCTAAAAGCTCGTATGGTGCATGTGTATTTGTTCGAACTGTTGTAGAAAATGATGTAAAAATTTCACTTTTACGTTCTAAGACTAGAGTAGCCCCCTTAAAATCTCTTACCATTCCTAGATTAGAATTAATGGCCTGTTGCATTGGAGCTAGACTTGCAAATTCAATTATCCTTGCTTTACATCTATCAGAAATAAAAGTAATTTACTGGTCCGATTCAGAAGTGGCTCTTTGGTGGATAAGAGAGCAAGGAAATTGGTCCGTGTTTGTGGCCAATCGGGTGAAAGAAATAAGGGAAATTACCAAATTTCAGTCATGGAGGCATGTTCCAGGTAATATGAATATAGCAGATTTGTTATTACGCGGTTGTAACCCCAAACAGATGTTAGCTTCTAAATGGTGGGAGGGACCTCAATGGTTAAAAAAAGTAGGGAACAGTGGCCTGCCAATGAAATTGTGAACCTAAGGATGTTATTTCGGAAAAAAGGAAGTCTGAATTAATTAATGTAAATATTTCTGAGGAAGTGGTCCCGTGGTATGCTGTACGATTTTCTAAATACAATTCAATAGTTCACTTAATGGGTTGGATTTTAAGATTTATCAATAATTCTAGGGTTCCTGTTGAGGAAAGAAAACTTTCCAAACTATCGTCGGACGATATAGAAAATGCTGAAAGAGTGTTAATTCGGTTAGTGCAAGGTAAAATGTTTCCTAATTTGAAGTGATACCTATTGTAAACGTCTTTAAAGACGAGGGAATCCTTAGAGTTAAAACTAAAATAACCGAGAGAAAAGATGATCCAAATTTTATTGCTCCTATTTTGATGCCTAGTAAATGCCTTTTAACCACAAGATTGAGTATTATCATTTAAAAAATTGTCACGCTGGGGTTCAAATTCTTATGTCTATACTGCGTGAAAAATTCTGGATAATGAAAATACGAAAAACGGTTAGGGAAGTAGTTATGAAGTGTGTGCCCTGTCGTCGATATAGCTCTAACTCTCCTGTGAGTGATCCAGTGAGTCTGCCTGCAGATCGTGTTAAAGATGCTAACGCGTTCTACATAACAGGTATTGATTTAGCTGGACCTCTTTTTACTAGGGATGGAGGTAAGGTGTGTGGATAGTACTTTATACCTGTGCCATTTATCGGGCTATACATCTAGAGCTAAGTAAGTTCACTGAGAGTTTCATGCTTTCTTTAAGACGGTTTATAGCGCGTCGTACTAGACCAGAAACTATATATACAGATAACGGGACTAATTTTATTAGCACCAATAATGAATTGAAAAATCTAGATTGGGATAAAATAACGCGAGATACCGACATTAAACCTATTAAATGGAAGTTCAATCCCCCAACTGCCGCTTGGTGGGAGATTAGTACGAGTAATTAAAGAATTATTGAAGAGTACTTTAGGTAAGGCAATTTTAAAATATGAAGAACTTTTAACTGTTCTGTGTGATTGTGAAGTGGTGGGGTGAATTCTCGTCCATTAACCTATATTTCGGAAGATCCGAACGATTTAATACCATTAACGCCAAGTTTGTTTTTGAACGGGAAATCTTCATATGACACCATAGATCTAGATTTAAGTGAATTGTCTAAGTTTCAGAAAAGAATAAGGTATCGTAGAAAACTGATCCACGATTTTAGATCACGTTTTAGGAAAGAATATCTTGGTCAACTACGCCCAGGAAAGTCTGGTCATGATTTCAAAGTTGGTGAAGTCGTGATGATTGAAAAGCCATCCAAAAAGAGCATGTATTGGCCTTTAGGAAAAGTAATAAGTCTGCTTCCAGGTAGGGATGGTAAAATCCGTACCTTGAAATTAAAATTTAAGAACTCCGAATTGATTCGTCCAATTCAAAGAGTTTATCCTCTCGAAGTACCATTTATAAATAATGAAATTGTAAAAATGGATGGTGTTCCGACATCTAGTGTTAAAGAAGATGAATTAACCAGTAATGCAGTCATAAGAAATAAAATCACTAGATCAGGTAGATTAGTTAAAATACCTGAAAGACTTGGATTATTTAATGAGGTTTTACATGCTTTTGAGTGATAGCAATACACTCAAAAGGGTGGGAGATTGAAAGTGAATATGTATCTCTTTTTAAAAGTGTTCGTTGGCTTTTTGTGTGTCTCTGTGCTGTGCTGTTAATAAAGATTTTGCTCCAATAACAGTCGTAAAGATTTCTTTGCAGAACCTGAGTTTGTAAAAATTATCTCAAGAAATGGACTAGAGGTATTATTCGATATTTTTTTTTCAGCTTTATAATAGCAATTCAATTATTTTCAATGTTTTTTCTGAAAAAAAGTTAGAATTTTCTTCTTAATAATAACAAAGGTAAATGCCGCTGGCCAGTCAAGATCAGACTTTTGGACTCCTTTAGAAACTGCAATGTAAATTTATTATTACTATTATGGATGTGTAATTTTTGTTCCAATATTTTACATTAAATTTTTATCGTTTTCATTGTTGGACTCAGCCTTCTGTATCATCGAAAGATGTCACAGACCAAATAAGAAATTCAACAACGAGGAAGTGATTTTTCAAGTTTTATTAGATGTTGATTGAATAACAGAGCAACCACTATTGGTCAAACGAATGATGCAATTCGAACACTCTTCGAAACGTTGCTTCGAAGAGTGATGAGTAGCTTGGAGCCTACAGACTTGATAAGAATAATTTTTTCGGGGAACACCTCGACAGACCCATCTCTACGCATTTAATGCTCGTTTCAGAAATGAGCATAGAAAAAATGGCATGTGCCTCTAAAGTTTTACAGTCGAAATCCGAGGTGCGTCTTGATGAAGGTTTTAATATTGAGATCCGTCGACCCGTACGTTCTGGTAAAAGGAACAGGAGAGTGATGATCCCATCTATTGATAGATTAAGGAAAACATCCATACGGTGCGTCCCCGACGACGATTTAAATATTTGCTTCACTAAAGCAATTCTTCGTGCTATTGTAGAAGTTGAAAAAGATGCAAACAGGGTCTTTGAGAAGAAAAGACTGGTGCCTCCTTCAAAGACGTGCATTAGCATTGCAAGAGAAAACTGGTGTATTACAAGGACCTTGTGGATTTGAAGAAATTGCTTTGTTGCAGCCCCCCCCCCCCAATACTTAAAAATACTCACTTCCAAAAGTTAAGCACGGAGAGGTAAATGCTAATTTCCGGAAGCCAATCAGAATTGAAGAGGATGCAATTCGCTGCAGAGGTAGATGGAAGTATGCAGATATGTTAGGTAACAGCCAATCGGGTTTTCATGTCAAGAAATATGCAAAAAGGGCAGTCTTATAAGAAGCCAGCTTTATAAAGGTTTACAGAAGTCCTCACGATCACAAACCGAAGTGTCTCAAATTCTGAATGTGGACCAGTCTGATCTCAAGACTGTGGTAGAGGTTTCAAAGAGCGGGAGATGTTACCCGACAACCAGTATCAGGTCGACCAAGAGTCACAACCCCTCGCCAAGACCGATATCTGGTAATAAGTGCGCGACGTCAGAGGGGCAGTACTGCCAAAGCACTGGGTTCGGCGCTCACAGTCGCCACAGGAATACGAATTTCGAGACAAACTGTTTACAGGAGACTCAATCATGCTGGCCTGTATGCCAGAAGACCAGCAGTTTGCATTCCCCTCACGTCTGCGCATAAACACGCTCATTTGAACTGGAGTTTGAAACATCAACATTGGAGTGTGGGTCAATGTGATAAGTGACGAGTCCCGGTTTAGCCCGTTACCGCCGAGTGATCTATTTATAGATCACCTCCCACTCAGAGCTCCCAGTGAAAACGATATCTTTTAATTACTTTGTATTGTCATTGGCTGGTTTCCTTACAAATGTGGCCATACCCCTAAATGAGATTTGAAGCATTCTTTCCCACAGCAGTCCAGCAGCTAGCGTGTGATGTTCGCCATTTTGAAGCTTCAAAGTATAGCTTTCAATTTTGTATCCAACAGGAAAAAAAGTAAAAGTTATACTTTTTTTCTTGAGTTTTACAAGTTCAATATCTCTTTAATTATTCTGGCTTATTTATATTAGAAAAATAGCTGTTTTTATTATTAAAATGCAAGTTTAAACATGCTGATCTATAAATAGATCGCTGGGCGTAAGTGGTAACTAATATCATTTCCTCAGTTTCATTTCTTCCAGAATGTCTCGGCGTAAAGTGTTTCACACCGCCGAAGAAGCGTTAGAATATATGTTTTTTAAGGAAATAGAATCTGATATAATTGCTTTACGGCCTGATGTGGATGAGTTAACTGACGAAGATTATTTTGATGATGAAATGACTATTCCATCAGTAAAAGATCTGTCAGCAAATGTAGAAATTTGTGTACCCATGGAAGAAATATAAAAAGTGTAAAAGACATCCGAAGATATATCGCTGTTGCGTACCTCAAACGGCGAACAAATTCTAAGAAAGGCATTGGAAGACCTCAGATGATGTTATAAAGATCAAATGTCATACTCTGTGCATTTAGATAGAAAAGACCATGTTACAGGAAAAAGACCCAAAACCAAAGATGTCAGTTTCAAAAATGTAAGGGTAGACCTCCTACATTTTGTACAAAATGCAATGTAACCCTTTTGTCTGAAATGTTTTCCATTATATCACACTTGTCTTTTACAAATTGGCCATACAAGATTGTAAGTAAGCTTAAATCAGTAAAATAATATTTTCTATTTTAAATCTCATTAGTTGTTTTTAAATTCACAAAAGTTACACCCCCCCCCCCAAATTTGTAATTTTTTAAATATAAAACCACAGGAAAGTTACTTGGTCTTTTACTACCATAAGCGCCCAGTGATCTATTTATAGATCAC
Organism: Trichonephila clavata; assembly: GCA_019973975.1. Taxonomy (NCBI): domain Eukaryota; kingdom Metazoa; phylum Arthropoda; class Arachnida; order Araneae; family Nephilidae; genus Trichonephila; species Trichonephila clavata. Next base: position 18,245 of record BMAO01005780.1, read on the forward strand.
CTATTATCTCAACTGCTAATTACGGAACATGGATGCAACTTCATAATTACTCTATGATACATAAAATGTAACTTAAAAATATTTTAAAAAATTTCGATTTTAAAATAATTTGGGCGTTAACGGGTTAATCTTAGTGATTCTCGGCGGGTAACGATATGGAGAGAACGTGGAACACGTTTTGAACCAAGAAACATAACGGAAAGACGTCATTTTCCATCACGGAGAGTAATGGTATGGGCAGGCATCATGATGGATGGCCACACAGACCTCCATTTCTTCGACCGGGGTCTGTGACTGCTCAAAGATACAGAGACGAAGTTCTTGAGCCTTATGTTCGTTTGTTTCGAGGTGCTGTCGGTCCTGACTTCATATTCATGGATGATAATGCGCCATGTCACCGAGCGGTGCTGATTGATGACTTCATTGAAACGGAAAACATCCAGTGCATGTCGTGGCCTACCAACTTCCCTGATTTAAATCCTATCGAGCATGTATGGGATATGCTCGGGGGACAAATTGCAGCCCTTTCGCACCCACCAAGCTCCGTTACAGAACTGAAGAGAGCTTTTCAAGAAGCTTGGAACCGTTTGAGCCCACAACTCATTCATCATCTCATAGCAAGTATGGTAAATCGCTGTGCAGCGTGCCTGGCTGTCAGAGAGGTGACCACACGCCTTATTAAACTGCAGCATCAGTATTTTATTTAATGTTTTCTTTCATTTTTTCTTTAAAGTGTGAATCCCTGCTATGCTCAGTTTTCTTTCACACTTCTACCATTGGATAATAAAATTAATTATTATTCTTTTGATTTGCTTCCTTGTTTTATAACCATTTTACACTCGCATATCACGTTTCCCGCCATTCTGATTTACAGTTCCTTTCTTTATTCACATAATTATCAGTTATGTTTAACTTTTGGACACCGGTGTATATATTTACATTATTTTTTCCCTAGGTGTGTTACAAGTGACCTGTTTGGGAGGATCGCCGTATTTATTTATGGTACAATGACAATCATTGATGTTATCACATCTAAAGGTTTTTTATGGGTCAAATTTTTTTTGTGAAGAATGCTTCAAACCATTCAATCACATAGAAAGGCACAACGATTTGTCATGTATGTCGTAGTCCTTCATGCCAAATTGGGGAAAGCAAACCCAGGAGTTAAAGTACTACTATTATTCAAAGTCTCGTCAAAAAATGAATTTCCTTAGTCGTGCCCTCCCCTTGTAAGTTACCTTTTATTATCCTGATTTTTCTCAATGTATTTTATTTTATAATTTTCAAAAAGCTTTTTTTTTTGTTTTTGTATTTCTCCTCTTATTTGAAATTTTTTTCTTATTTCTTTCGACAAGAGTTCATTAGCTGCTTCCTCATTGGTCAGGCTTTTGCCTTGCCCACCCACTGATCTGAATCTTGCTTTCATTTTCATTACATATGCACTGATTTCGAATTAAATTTTCAAATTTTTATTATTCCATTATAAGTATATTTTACTACTTAAGTCTTTTAATTTAACAAAGGGCAAGAGAGTCATAACATTAGTCATTTAAAATCCCAGTGAGAGGTTAAAGCTTGAAAGAGCTAGGCACTCTGGTCACCCCCCCCCCAATGGCTATATTTTTAGAAAGACAGCAATAGCGCTGGTTCTCGTGCGGCAACATATGCGAGACCCTCATAAAGGGAAGGAATAGTTGTAGGACGGGTGTCTAGCTAAGAAGCTGGCGACAAAAGGGGAAAGAGGCGCCACGTCCAATCCACTCCCTTCTCCAATATCTTTGTACCCAAGGCAAATGAAACAACAGCCAAGAAGGAATGCAAGCCAGACTTTCTAAGTAGCAGAAGGGGGGGGGGGGGGTTACATTCGTCAAAACACGTGAACCAGCAAAAAGTCAGAAGCCTTCCATATATTTTAATAAATTATTCCGCATAAGTTGATAGTTTGTAATAGAGTATTATCTTAATTGTCAACACAATCTCGAGTCAAAATGTCTGGAAATCTTTCATACTTAGTTTTTACACTAATTTTTTATGTAGAATACCCACTTAAATATGAAAATCAGTAGATAACCCCCCTACCAATTATTACTTTTCATTTGAACAAAAAGATTAGAATTATTTAATAATTCATTGTTGACTTGAAACATACAAAATCTTATTATTATAATTTATTTAACTTAAGGTGATAAATTATAACCCCCCCCCCCAATGCCACCATTTTCTACAAAGGCACATGTAGTGTTTTGAGGAAAAGAGGCACAAATAAATCCTTCGCAAACACTGTAATGGTCATATTGCATTCTGAAGCCATTAGAACAGATTGCAGTGCAAAGGTTTTAAATTTAGAAAGATATGCCATGTACATTTAACAAAATGATTTGCATTATGCAGCAGTTTAGGGATTAATTATGTAATACATAAGACATTGTTAATACATGTTATTATTTCAAGAAAAGGCACAGAAACATTTAAATAAAGTAATATTTATATCAATATGTACATTTTCACAGATAAAGGAATGAAACTTCATGATGCAAATAAATAAAAGTTATGGAGCTCAAATAGCCATTTACACCATTTAGAATATTCACAAAAATAAATAACTTTTAGAAAATTGTGTTTAACATTATTTAGAACAAAGGTATTATTTAATAATTATGACCACCAAAGTAATTTAAACTATATTATAGAAATTTTGTTTTAAAAAGCAAAAAAAAAAAAAAAAAACCTGTTATATTTTTAAAAGTAAAATTTTTAGTTAAATTAAAAAGAACAATATTTATACCAAAAGGGTATATATGGTCACAGAAAAAACAAATAGGCTATACAGTTCTTCATAAAATGCAATCAGGACATTCAGTATTACATTGAATAAAATAACTGTTGGAATTTATTAGCTTTGTATTAAATAAAACCCACAGCTGTGATAAAATTGTAACATTTCTCTTTGCACTATAATTTGACAGGACTTATTAAAATAATTGTAAGGCATCAAGCAACAAAAACAACTGTCTTTTTAAAGCTATCTAGTTTACTTTTGCACTTAAAATGAATGAATCGGTGACAACAGCAAAAAGATGAACACTGCTTATGAATGAGCCTGCCAGCTAAACTGGAATAAATTAGTTTTCTCACCATTTGAGCAGAATTCAATGATAGGTTTAAACCTACTGGAATAAATAAAACTATAAGAGAAGAAAAAAAAATGAAATTATGCAAGATGCTTTGAGAGTGGCCGGTATCTTTCAAAAACCCCTTTTTCCAAAAATGAGCTTGTACCATTGAAACCACATCACCCTTACTTTGTCATACATGTGATGTTTATAAATTCAAACTTCAGGTCAGAATGAAAGCAGATACCTCTTTTACTTCTCTCCCAACACTCCAGTCTATTTTTATAAAAGTTTACAGCTCCCATCAGAGCAAGAAAAGCCAATTAGATCAACTAACCACAGATTTCCTTTCTTCAAAATTTCAGCAGCTACAAATGAAAAATTTCATACTTCTTGACAGCATCTTATGATACTCAAAATACAATTTTTAAGTGCTGAAGATAAAAGCAGTCTTGATTTTAAGAACACATTTCTTCACCAGATTAATAACTTCTTTCTCTACAATACCGATAGACAAAATATTCTTCATTTTCAATTCATAGATGAAAATATATTCTGAACGGCCACAATAGACAAATAAGAAAAGTTTTTTTCGCAACCCTTCATGCATGGCAATCTTTGTTACTTGTAATAAAAAACCTTTACCTCTTCTCAAAAAGAAATAAGAAAATAAATTAAAAATTTTATAGCTGATGAACATTTTTCTGCTTCTGAAAATCTTTCCCCCTAATTCCACATATCTTTCCTGCAAGCATAGCTTCACCACTCCTGAACTTAAGCAGCTGATCTTCATTTATCCAATTTTCTTTTCTTCAAAAATAGACTGAGTGCAAAATTTTCATTTCTTTGTAGAAACATTATGGAATATTTTTCTTGACTCATAGGCAGTTAACCATTACATATAAAGTCACTTCACATTTTGTGAGGAATTTTCTTTTGGTTAGTTTCAAATAACTTCCTTGGCACTTAAAACTGAGAAAATTTTTTTCACCCTTCTTTGACGAGGAAAAATTTACTTGGAAAACTTGGAACAAAGTTTGTTTTTTAAATTAAATTTTCTCTATTATATCATGGCTTCAAATTGATACCAACTTGTGAAAAATCAAATTTCTTCATATGAATAATTATCAGACACATCATTCCTCCAAAATTAATTTCAGCACTCTCCTATTGAAGGGCATAAAAAAGTATAAAAGGACATCTGCCAACATTCAACCACCCACCACAGTGAATGACAGAGCAAGGATGGTGCTATGAGGAAGTTGATTTAGAAGTTCGCCAAAGGACCCACAGATTCCTTGCAGTTGATAAGATCAGCATCCACAAAAACTAGGTTTGCCTTTGTTAAAAATGCCAAACACTCCTCCGCAGAAGGAAATGCTAAGGCACTTTGAATATATGAAATCGGTACATTTGGACGAAATCTATGGAAACAGTACAATACATGTTAAGTTAAGCAAAACGATAAAATAAAATTTAAGAAAATTCAAAATCTTGCTTAAAAAAATATCTTATTCTTACATAAGAAAGTTCTGTTTCAAAATAAAAATTTAATTAGAAATAAATTACTTAAAAATGTTTTAAAAATAAAGTCTCAATACTTCAAAACTTACCAATTTAAATGAAATTAGACGAATTCTATGTGATATTAAAATTTCTAAATGAGAATTGTAATTGGTATATAAACTTATATAATTTATATATTTCAATAATGATAACTGTTTATTTTACTCAAATAACACTGTATATAACACTCATAAGTATTAAAATTTTTTGCATGGATACCTAAACAGATCAGAAAAAACTAATGTAAACTCCTAAATGTAAATAACACAACAAAAATTGATAGCCACCTAAATAAATATGTCTCAAGTTCATTAAAAATTTTAATTTCTATCACTTTTGGAATCTGAGAGAAAGTTCTAAAATTATTTATAGCAGTTAAAATATTGATGCATACTAATTATAGACTAAAAATTTTTTAAACAAACTTGGTGACTACAACCAACTAAAATTGGAAGGGGAGAAGGGAGAATACACACAATGTAAAAGCACACACACATACAAAAAGTAATTAAAAGGATATCTATTGAATAGTCAATGAATCTAAATGTTAAATGTGGTACCTAATTTGGTTAATTTTTACTGGTTGTTTGCATTTAACTATAAATATATATCTGGAATTTCTGTTAATGTTCTAAACTAGTAAGTTTTTACAAAAAGTTGCAGGAGTGTGCATGGAAAGGATAATATTTTACTGTTTTGCAAAGTTCAAAATACCCATTCTAAACACAGGAAAAGGCCAGTCTCAAAACCAGTAACTTTGAAAAGCCACAAAGCACTACATCAAAAATTTAAACAGAAAAAGCTAGAAATATAATTTACTGAAAGAACTTTTAAAGATTGTTTTGCTAAAAATATTAATATTAAACAGTTTCTGCTACACTCTAGAGTTTAAGAACTGTCATTTTCTTTACCTACTTCTACAAACTAATCTGGATCTAAAGAAAATGATCATATATTACATAATTACTTAGCATTACTGAAACAGTTCAAAGTGTATAAGTAACAGTTAAATCCAACTCGCTACCACTACGTAAAAATAAATTTCCATTACTTTAGAGCTCAAAATTTCATCAAAGTAAACTTATTGAAGAAATATATATATTTTTTTTTCAAAAACTCATTTCTAATATTATACATAATAAAAAATTTACACTAAAATGAGTAATTAATGAAAAATTTCAATTGTACATTAAGCCATAAATAATTAATATTAAATCAAATAGATATTAACAATGATATATATCTTTAAAATCAAAACATGAAAATACCTACTACTTTATAATGCTGAAAGAAAAAGTATTAAAAAAGCAATCATAAAATTTGAGCATAAGTAAAAGTCAATTGATATAATATTGACCTTTTCACCTCCTATACTTACCCTAACAATCACAAAAATTATAAAGAAATGGTAATAAAGAAGAAATACGTACGACTTGATAATGGCTTTCAGTGTAGCCTTTCTAATTCTTTCTATAAACCAGTCAATAATAAAAGAGGACATCTTAGGAGCCGAAACATATAGCTTAAAAAATCTAGAATAATTATTACTTGAACATGCTTTAGCTAGCTTTAAAGCATGAGATACCACCTCATCTTGCTTTTCATCATAGCTAAGGTGTGTTAGTATATTTTTCAACTCTAAAAGAAAGAAAAAAACCCATTACTGCTCAAGAAATGCTAACTTTTATACTTATAATGGCTATACAACAAAATAAAAATATTTTGCAATGAAATAGTGGGAAAAGTGAAAATTCCAATTCATTATATTATGAGTTTGATTTTATTCCACTGTGCATGTCAAGTTTTAATTTATACATCTGTGCAATTCCCTTAGTTTTGGCAGATTTTTCATTATTTTTAGCAAAAAATATTACATTATATCAATCAAGTTAACAGAAATTGCTCTATAAAATATTTTACCTATTGTATTTTCAGTATACATGGTATAGAGAATGTGGTATCCTGTGAATTCTAATCTGTTTCCTTCTTTGACTTCATGGTATAAAACTTTTAGTTGTGACTGACATTGGTTGAATTCTGTATGATCTCCCTATATACATAATACTCTTTTAAAATTACCAAAACTTAAATTTCTACAAACTATTCATTTTAAAAAATTAATTCTAATGAAATCATTAGAGTAATTACTCACCTTTTCTAAAGCTATGCGAGCATGTGTTTCATATACCTGAACTGTGAATTTATTGCGTATACACTGAACCTAAGGGGAGAGGGGGAAAAATCAACATTCAAACAAACATTTTAATTTCATGGATAACTGTGAAATAAGCTACAAGTAAATTTGAAACATATATAAATTTTAAAAGCTTGACAAAGATGGACACAAAACTTATATTATTAAGAATATTTCATAATTTCATACAAATTTTTTTTACTTTACAGCACATCTATATATTTTTTATAAGTCATAAATTTGAAATGATTAAAAGTTTACATTACTAGCATAGAGAGTACTATAAATTAATTCATTGTACTAAAACATTAAGAAGATGATTAAAAGTCATAGCACATAGTGTGTGTGCATGCATATAATTTAATATTAACAAAAATTTAAAAACATAGATAACTATAATGATTTATATTTTTTATAAGCCCCTGAGCATTAAGACGCCTTCAAAATGGGGATTTTTTAAAATGGGCGCCCCCAATATTTTTTAAGTATTAAATACATTAATCTATGTATAGAAAGGAGAAAAGCACCTGACTCATCAAGATATCACTGGAACTACTAACCTAGAGACTTGAAATTTGGAAAGTTTCTTTCATGGAGCAGAGATCCGCAACAAAAAGTTTTTTTTTACGAAAATCGATATCCAAGTGGCGTTGTGGAGAATTATAAAGGGTGTTAAAAATAATTATAGTAGAACGTTGTTTATACAAATCAATTTGGACCGGAAACCATTCGGATAACTGAAAACCGAATGCGATCCATGCAGCATGTGATACTGGACACTATATGAATATTGAAAATCATCCTATGCAGGAAACGTGCTGGAAGAAAAAGCAAAATAGGTGCAAATTGTCCCAATTTTACATTGATTGCGGAAAATTATCACTTATTTTTGCTGTACCTTTGTATACCGTTTTTTTCACTGCAAGGTCTCCGATTCTCTTCAGCAGCAGTAGTTGATTAGGACAGCACTCTGATTGTTGTTCGTACCACTCCATAGCCGTCTCTAATGCAGAAAACACATCAGAATTTGATGGATCCTTGCTACTCTCATTACTGTTGTCCTCGTCTTCATCTGTTTCATCGTAGACTGGGTCGGAGTCACAACCTCGTTACTATTTAGAATTTGAAATCCACAGTCTTCTGCATCACATGCCATCCATGTTTCTACATCAACAAAAGAGTACGTATACACCCCTCACTTGGAAACAAACTGACCTAATATTCTGTGCAGATGTTTACCAAATCACTCAACTGAAATTCCCCAAATATCCATGACTTTAAGGTTTCCCGCCACTTCTGGCCTCACACAAAACAACTGTTGAGCATTGAACTGTTCGAAAATGTTGGTTCGGATATTTGATGCTTCGGATAAACCACATTCCACTGTACTGCCATTTTTAAACTATTGTATATACAGTCTTGAAAATTGGTAAGTAAATTCCTTTCATGTTGTAGAGATCTGCCACAAAAAGGGTTTTGAGAAAATCAATCTCAAGTGGCACTGCAAGGATCTAAAGGGCGTTATAGATAATTATTTATATTTTTAGACTACCGGAAGTAGTGTCTTGAAATTTAGTATGCAGATTCCTTTTATGGAGTAGAGTTTTTTTTTAACAAAGATTTTTGTGAGAATCAACTCGGGAGGGGGGGGGGGAGGGGTTGTGAGAAAGTAACACTGGGTCAGGTTGACAAAAAGCTCATTTTTGAAGTACCGTAATTTCGCACGTATAGTCCGCAGACACGATTTTATATAAAAAAAATTTCAAAAATCGTCAGATAGTCCGCGGACTATACGTCCGAAATTACGTTATTTTAATACGGCAATATTAGTGTATTTCAGAAACAAAGAACTAAGTATAAATAGAAAAAAAGTACTTCCTTACTAATATACCTTCAGAAATAAAACGCTAAATACAAATAAAAAACAGTGCTTACTAATTAATCATATATTAATTACACGTTCTACTACATTAACGAAAACCTTCAAAGTCCGAATCATCGGTATCAGAATTAAACAGTTCTAATATATTTTCGGGAAGAGTGTCCGAAAGTTCATTTTCAGCATCACTATCTTCACTGTCAGTGATTTTCTCGCTTTCACGACAGCGTGTTTTTTAAATTTCAACGATTTTAACCGTGAACAACCAGTGTATTATCCGCACTGGTGGATAGTCCGCAGCTTCAAAAATTCGCCTTTTAAACACAGATAGTCCGCGGACTATACGCGCGAAATTACGGTACTAGGACTATAATAAAGAAATTTGGTTTGCATGTTTTTTCTGTTGAATTGAAAACTGCAAAGAACAGTTCTTTTGAAATTGACTCAACAGGTTTATGGGGTGTATTGATCATAAAGATTCCGTTTTTGCTAAATTAAATTTAAGACTTCAAGAGTTCCAGGTATAAGTATATTTTTCAATACAACCGAATTCTTAATACTAAGACTTATATATCAATAATTTATAACTATATAAACAGTATAGATTTATACAACATCATGAAAATACCCAGCGAAGCAGGTGGGTAACGGCTAGTTACACAAAACATTAATTTATACAGTCTATTATTCGTAAAAATTATTAGAGGATATAGAAAAACTAATACAGCAAAATTAATGATTAATATTTAACAAAATATAAACTTACAACTAAATCTTGTCTAATTGATTTCAATTGTTCACAAGCAAAATGATAATCTTGATTCTCAATCCAATGTTTTTTCACCATTGTTAACGATTTTGACAATACTTCTTCAGGACGAACACCAGTAGGATCAACAGCCTAAAAAGAAAAAAATTTACTTAAGGGCATAGGAATCTCATACTTACCATATTTTCCTGTATATAATCTGCGGATTATGTGTTAAAAAAGTTTCAAATTTCGTCACACGTATTATATGCCGCCGCGTATTATCTGAGAAAAAACATTCTCCATCAGAAAAGTTAACAATAAAGTTTTGAAAGAAATGCTGTTTATGTTTTATAAAATAAATCATAGATGGCACTTTCACGACTCTGCTGATGTATTTCAGCTATAATTAGTCTGATCCAATTACGTTCTGGAACGAATTCAGTTCCTCAGAAGGATATTACATTAACTAAACTAGAGCGTCATTTCCAAAATTTTTGTCTTTGCTAGAGCTGTTTTGTCCTTAAAATATTTTAATAATGTTGAAGCGAAAGCGTGCAAGTTACACTGCAGATTTCCAGTTAAAAGCTATTGAGAAGGCAACTGAAGTCGGAAATCGGGAAGTTGCAAAATTATTCAACGTTGACGAGTCAAATATTCACTTGTGGAGGAAAAACAAGACTAATTTTGAAACATGTGATCGTCGCAAAATAACTAATCATCGTGGAAAACCACACTGGCCAGAATTAAAGAAATAAACAAATGGATTTCGAATGAGAAAGCAGTCTCTACAATAAACATAAGAATAAAAGCTCATTTTATTGCTCGAGAAATGAATATTGGAAATTTCTCAGGTGGGCCCACGTGGTGCTACCGGCTTATGAAAAGAAATAATTTAGTCGTTCAACAATCAGCCAGAAATTACCTGATGGCTGGGGAAAAAAATCAGATGACTTCGTGACATTTTGTCAACAAAATATTGTCGAAAATAATTTTACAGCCGATTTGATTTTTAATATGGACGAAGTTCCATTATCATTTGATATACCACTTACAAGGACCGTCGATGTCCAGGGAACAAGTAGTATTCCTATAAATACAACAGGAAATGAAAGAACTTTTACAGTAGTTTTATGCGGTGCTGCAAATGGCTTAAAATTGCCGCCGATGATAATTTTTAAAAGAAAAACGCTCCCAAGAGAAATTTTTCCAAAAGGTGTGGAAATTCGTGTGAATGAGAAAGGCTGGACGAAAAAAGAAGTCATGATGTCGTGCTACAAAGCATCTGGCAAAAACGAAAAAATTCTTTTTTCCATCCTAAGGCTTTTCTTATTATGGACTCCATGAAAGCACACCTCTGAAAACGTCAAAAATGCTCTGAAGTCCACATCTGCAAAAATTGCTGTAATTCCTGGAGGACTGACTAAGAAATTGCAGCCTTTGGACGTAGGAATTAATAATCGTTTAAATCTAAAGTTAATAAGTTATGCGACCAATGGATGTTTGATGGGGAAAATTATATGAAAATGGGAAAATTAAAACGTGCATCACATGAAAATGTCTGTAACTGGGTTTTGAAAGCATGGAATGACGTCTCAGAAACTACAATAAAGAACGCATTTCGAAAATGCAACATTATTGTCGGAAATTACTCTGACCTTGAAGACTCAGTATCTAGTGACTCGGATATGTTAAACGAAGATATAATGAATTTATTCAATTCCGAATCGGATTTTGATGGCTTTTTTAATTGATAATAAATTTTATCATTCAAGGTAATATTTTTATTTTGAAAGTGTATGTGGGTGTAAAAGGAGGTCTTTTTTGTTTAATTGAGATTATCGTAAGGAATAATATCATGCATATTTGAATAGATGTTTTTCATAACAAATTTTGTTTTCTGTACAATTTTTTATTTATATTTTTAATTATGTTGTGTATTTTTTATTTTAAGCGAGATTCATTATCGGCAGTTTATATTTTGGATTATTCGTAGTAAAAACTGCCGTGGATTATACAGTGGTGCGGATTATGTACGGGAAAATATGGTAATAGAAAATTTTCTTTTGAATACTTACACCAGTAAGGCGTAAAAATGGTTTCTCTAAATCTTGACAGGTTCCAACAACAGCAACAGAGTCCCATTCTATTTCTGTGCTGTTGTCATCACCTACCTGAAAGAATAAAGCCTTGTTTTACTTCAATGCTCAATAATACTTCTCTTTTAGCATTTTATTAAAATCACAGTAAAACAAAACATTAAACATGGATAAAAAGATAAAACAAAAAATATACCAAAAAACTCAAGTAATGTTTGTAATAAAAGAAAACCATAGTAACATAGAAATCAATTCTAAAAATCTAATCAGTGAACAGCACATGAATTACTGCAGAATTGGAGGCTACTTCTAACTATATCAGGTTAAATGAATGGAATGAGTAACTTACTTTCATGATTTTTAACAATTAATAAAAACAATCTAGTTGATTTCAGATTCTTTCTGTAGCAGTTACATAATTACCTTACACACTTCATGACAGAAAGTTCTCAAAGAATTTATAACAAAATAAAAAACATACTAATTATACAAGGTAATGAAAAGATTTTACTATAAGGTTAATTAAAAAAAAAATCATCAAAAAACTTAAAATGGAGCAACTCAAAGTTTATGAATAGTTATCTTTATACATGTACTTACAAATGAAGGTGTATTAGATATTGTAAATAACAGATTGGGTTTTGGACTCTTTCCATTCTTTGTTTCAAATCGTGCAGCGCGCTTTAACAAACGCTCATCAGTACAGAATTCAGACTCAACCACAAAAGGAACACTACAACAAAAGGATCAACAATTAACATATAACTTCCAACACTTGAAAATAAAGATTTAACTTCAAAAGGAAAATAGCCATACTTTTTCCCTTTCTTCTTCTTCTTTTTGTTTTTAACAGCATTATTAGGAGTGTGTTTTACAATACGTGTGTCAGAAGGCCCAATTACACTAGAACTTAACATTTTTTTTGAGCTTCGACTATCACCACTTGAGTCGGAAGAACTGACCAAATTGAAAGAAACAATATATGTAAATTTGCATTCAAAATTTTCAGCATGAAATCTAGCACATTATAAAAAAATGTAGGAAAGTAAGATATTCATTTGTACTTTTGAATAATAAAGAGATAAAAAGAAAGCATAAATTAAGTATACAAATTATGAATTTAATACTATTACTAATATTTCAACTGATTGTTTGAAAGATTAAAAGCTCCATATTTTATTATTTTTCATAAAGAACATTGTATATAATCCTATTTTAAAGCCAAATAGTATAACTAATTCAGAATAATAAGCAGCATATATCATTAATGTCAAAATTGAAAATAAATGAATAATTTTCAAAATTTAATACATCACACAATGCTTTTTAAGTCCAGATGAATTTAACTTACTATATACTCCATCTTACTTTTAATAACAATTAAAATTAAAGTTTGAACTCAGAACCAAATGGTCAAACCTCTGAACCTAAATACAAGACTACTGCAGAGTCAAATATAGAAAGAGAAAAAAGATACCTAGAATACTTTCTTTTTCGGAAGACCTTTCTGGGAGGAGAACGTGAGCGTGACCTGGATCGTGAGAAGGATCTTGACCGAGACCTGTATATATAAATGATCCAATTTTATTTATGTCATGGGAATAATGCATTAATATCCTTTAAACACTAATGTTTGTACTTATAAACAGGATAAAATAAAAGCTATATATTTAAGTTAAATAAGACACACAGTGACAAAATAAAAATTACATACTTTGCTTATAATAGATTTTCTAAAAAAGAAGTTCATTTCAAACACTTATGTTCAAGATTATATTTCAAATTTTCTTAATCTTCTCACAAACTGCTAAATGTAGAATGTACAAAAATATAGGAAATGATCTTAGGAAGCTATTTTGACCATTTAAATTCCATATTGCAATCAGTGAAAAAGGTATTAATCAAAAATGTTAAAATGCCCAATTTGTCTGCCCCTGCAGGCAGTTTATTGCACAGTCAAACATCTAAAAATTGCGGTCAAAAGTTCCTGCTTTCTCGTTTTTAAAATAGTGTTCCTTCTCTACCAAAAAACAAAAAATTATTCTTTAATCGAAAACTCTTTACTTTGCTACAATACAGTATAATTTTTTAAATAAAATAATTATATTTTGCATTCCTTTTCTAAAATGAAAGAATTTTAATGCATTTTTATGAAAAGAATTTTTTGATCCTTCTGATAAAATGTATTTATGTATTATAAAAGTTCATTCCATGTACCTTAAGACTCAATAATTTAAAGAATTAAACCCAAAAAACTTTTTTCCCATTTGTCAAACATTATTATTCGTGTTCTGACCAAAGATTGAAAAATTTGCTTAAAAATTACAGAATTTAAAAACATTTGTGTTTTTAGTCTAATAACGCTTTACGAGAATTCATTTTTAATTCTTTCTTAATGATTTGTTTAAAAATAATCAATATCTGTTATTTATGTGTGAAGTTTGAAAGCATTATATTTAAAAGTTATACCCTTACAAAATTTAAAACTCCATGGAAAGCTAGCTCTGTTTGTCAAGCACATGAAACTTTGTGAGTAGTTAATTTCACTCTTTCATTCTTAAATAGGGAAAATAAACTTGGAATGTCATACATACAGTTAATGTACATCAAGTCTCTCTGAAGGGGAAAAATAGTGGGGGAAAAAAAAGGAATTTCATTTTACTGTTAAGAGAAAGAGGAACTCCCCATAAACAAAAGCAGTATGGTTTTTTGTAAATCATACATTTTTAAATATAATCGTAACATTGTCTTTTTCTTGTGGATGGAACTAGATCTGTTTTTAATGCCATTCTTTTTATAAGTTAACATTATGTAACAATTAGTAAATGAACATAATTTCTTAGAAGGAAACTATTGTTAAAATAATGAATACATTAGTTTTGCACAATAAACATTTTTACATCAGATACGTTTAAATTATTTTGTAAAAATTTCTTCCATTTATCAACTATTGAAACAATACTCTTTAAAATATAAAAACAAAATGTTTCTGTTTTTATCAGATAGGATTTTTTTTTTAATGCACTAAATGTAAATAAAATTCTAAGCTTTTTCCTCTAGGTTCTTTTAGTTATATATTTTTAATCAACATTCGAACTTCCAGAAATAAGCAGTCATAATAGCTAACTGTAGAATTTTTAAAATCATTTAATAAAAATGGATTTAAAAATGAATAATTTTTAAAAAAAATTAAAGCAGTTTTTGTTTTTATTATTCTTTACTAATTATTTCAGAATAAAATCGTACATTGCCTGTTTTTTTCTGAATCAAACTAGATTAGTTTTTGAGACATTTTTATGCTAAAGGTATGCAATTATTGATTGGTAAGTGAAAATTTCAGATTCTAAGATAGTATTAACAGTTGGAAGTAATGAATATGCTTAGTTTTTGTAATTTATTATACCAGAAATGTTTTCTTTATTGCTTTAAATAATTATTTTTCATTAACTAAATCAGTATTGTGTTTTGCAAATCTCATTAATCGAAAATAGAAATTTGGAGGAAGATCTTATTCCTGGGGCAAAAGAGGATGATGTTTTGCACTCGAAAATAATGGAAGGACCCTCCCCCCCCCCGCCTGACAAGGAAAAGTAGAACAAATTTGGAAAAAGGGAATTTTGATGACATAATTATTGAAATAATTCACATCGCGTGCACACACATACAAGTGATGGCATCGAGAAGCAAAGGGGAAATCCTCCCATGGGGATAAAGTTATATACTCGGTAAAAGTGCCCGTCCAATGCCGGGCTAAACGGAAGAGAAAGAAACCCGTCCAACTGGGCAAAGGATTTTTAATTGCATATTAATATAGAAATCACACCAAACTCTGGAAGTGCTGATATTGAGAGGGGAAATTTCGGTAAGGAAAATTTATACATTAGAGAAAACTCGGACAAAGCTGTGCCCATGCAACTAGTTAATATTAATTTTACCGAGCCAAAACAGTTTAGGATGATACAGGGTGATTCATAAAGTACACAGTTTTGATGCACTATAAGTCGAGAACAATACAAGATATTGAATGTAACCTGTAAGTTTTGTTACAAACAGTCACAGATGCTCTAAGTGAGAGCCCTTAGTCACACGACACACATCAAGTCGGTAATCCCCTTTTGCCCAAACGTGTTACGGTATCAGCTCCATTATTCGTGGCAGTGATATGTTGCTTCAGCTTTGTCCAGGACTTTTACTTTTGCACAAAGAGCCTGTAGTTTTAAAGTTTTTATACCACTGTCAAGAGATTTTCTAGTTGGAGGTTCTTTTCCCAATCATGATAAAAAATGCTCTTGTACAACAGTTGTGGAAATCATTCTCCTAAATTTAAAAACACACAAAAAGCCTCTTCCATTGTAGATACTGCCATTTTGACTGGTTTGTCACATGATAGGTTCACTATTCCTTACATCTACCCTACAGTTCACTGAGGTGGTGCCTGCCTTTGACTATTACCGTTTTACAGCATTTACTTTATGGATCACCCTGTATATTAGCAAATATTTTTTTTTTTTTGTAAGCTCAATTAACAGCTTCTTATTCTTCTATTAATAAAGAATTCTTAAATTTCCTGCTGGACAAATTAGGGAACTGAATAACAGAAACTTGATTCTATTCAAGTTTTATTTCTGGCAGAAGTTTAAATTTTCTTTGATTCACACAATGGCTTATTAACAAAAATATAACAAACAGGTCATATTCTTACCGTGATTTGGAACGATAAGTGTTAGCTCTACTTTTATTATGAAAATTTCTAGAATTATCAGGAGTCAACTTTTTGTCTTGATTCTTTAAATTTTGTAGTTTTTGAAATATTGCCGCTTGATTTTGTTCTTGCTTCAACCTGTCACTGTGTATACTATCGGAAGAACAAGAATTAAATGGCAATTCATTAGAAAACTAAGAGCAGCAATCAATGCTCTACTTTGAAATTGAAATCTTAAGATTTTTCTGTATATAATGATAAATAAAGGGATATAAGTATATATAAAATGATTCAAGAATACAAAAATTCAGAAAAAAAAAACTATTTTCTCAATGTATCTTAAATGTATTTTTAAGAAAAAGCAAATAAAAAAAATAAAAGGTTTGAAACTGTTTATATAACTATTTATTAAATATTTCAAAATGTTATTTTTTTAAAAAATGAATACCTTAAATTCAACACTTAGTTTTTACTATCATCTAAATTACTGTTAGAACTTAATCATACTTAAAAGTTGCATTTGGAAAAAAATCCCTACAAATTATCATAATTCATATAGAATTAACTATACATCTTTAAATAAATGAACAGTATATGTTCATAAAATTCCCACAGACATACTGAAAATTTTAGTAATTTTCAAAATCAATGAACAAAACAAAAGTTATTTATCTGATAAAATTCATGCAAATTACATTAGTAAACATTGAATAAAATTAAAATGATTAAAATATGAAATTATTTCAAACCTTGGTAAAGGCTCAGCATCCCAATCTTTAGTTCTTAATGTACCATCATTATTAGCCTTCATTAGTTTCCCCTTCAATATCAATTCAACCTGATCTTTATCAATATTAGTTTGACATTTATCAAAGCATCTGGCAACATAATTCCTATAAAAAGCAATACTCTATTAGCATTTGTTTTCTGCATTGTAATAATTTTAATATGACAGAATCAAATTCAAAAGATTAAATTAATTACTTTTTTTCATCAAATACATTTTCAATTTCCCAGTATATTAAATTCTATGAATTTGATCCTATTCACTAGGGAGCAAAATAGTTTTGGTACCTAATTTAACAAATTTTTTAAGTTAAAATTTCCAAATTTTGGTAAATGTTTCCCATGTTCTGAAAACAAATTTTTTGGAAAATTATCCCCCCCCCCAACACACATTGCTTACACTCCTGTAAAATATTTTTCACTAATAGTCAAATATGAAATGAATTTACAAATTTAACAAACATTTTATATTTTTGGAAAAATTAATGCCTTAAATATGACCAATACTTAAATTACAATGATTCTCAGCAGTATATTAATAAATTATACAAGAATTAGATAGTTTAATTTCTGCAACATAGAACAAAAATTGATTATTGCAACTAGAGCAAATTCTGAAACAAAGGGACTAGATTTTGGTTCAGTGTATAAGAAACAGTATTGAGTGTTACCAAACATTTTTCAAGATATCTAGATTAATTACCATGTAAATTAAAAATACAGCACAAATAAAAAAAAAAACCTTTGTTCAAAGGGCTTCTCTGTTCCACACATTAATTTGACATTTAACACACACAAAATTATGAAAAAACTCTTAGCCACATAATTTGAACATTTTTTTTAAATAAGTGTTCATTTCCTTAAAATATATCAATGCTTTATAAAGGACTAAATTATAAAGCAGCATTGAATGCATTATTTTGATTCTCCAATGCTAACGAATATAAATTTTTTCCCCATCTTATTTCAACATATGTAAAGATTAATACATTTTAAGAGAAATTGCTTGCACTTCATAAATAGTTTTAACTCTAAATGTAATTTTGCTGCAAAATCCGGAGTGTAATGCACACTTTTAACACAAAAAATAAGATTGAAATTTACAGGTGCACATATACACTGGGTATAAAAATGAAAGCTTTAAAAATAAAAAGATAAGCATAGAAAAAATTAAAGACTTCCACAGAGATCGAAATACAGTTTCTTTAAAAAAATGCCATTTCTCATGAACCTTAAAGGGTGGTATATATATATAGTTCCAGAAGTGTACTATTTCTTTAAAGCTTGGAATAATACCTCAAATAAATGACATAAAAAAATAAGAGAATTACACTTGTGCATTTCAGGTTTCTTCATAAAAAAATGGGGTGCATGTTATACGACAAATATACCTTAAAATTAACCCTTTTGGGATGAAGGACACAAACGCCTGTGTACTCCCACAAATGGAGGGTTTTGTGTAGTTAAGCCTAAATTGATGTAATCAGCATACTGATATCTGAAATATCATTAGCATAAAATTTGCAATTAACAGAACAATCATAATATGTTACTTGTCAATATCACTACCTCTCAGATTCTAATTTAGAATCAATTTTGCATCATTCTGATATTCCAAGTTTAGTTAAAGTTAAACCCTTTCGATGCTTTGACCTAGTAAAAAAAATAATTTTGTCTACCAGATCTAATTATCCACTAAAAACTACACTGCAAACCCAAACCAAATGCTCTAGCAAAAATAAATCTCTCATCTTCACTATAAACAAGAATCATATGTTCATTTGAAGAGCAGTCATAAAGCATTCAATTCGGAAACATTCCCTTCCCCTTATGTTTATAAAACAAAAACCATGTGTATGCGAGTAATACTTCAAGAAGAAGGTTAGATCTACAAGTATCTTAAATCTTATGGACATATGCCATCTATTGCCAAAAAATTGAGCTTAAAAAACGTTCCAAGTGCATGGCTCACTGATGCTAGGCAGCTGTCACGTGTTTCATGCCGGCAAGGATAAGTGACGTTCATCCTGAAGGGGTTAAAAATACAGCTTGAAAGTATAGGTGTGCATTTTATGGCAGATTTTACTGCATTTCCCCATTTAATGCGATATTAATCCAAGTTTCATCTCACAGACTCGACTAGAAACATTTAAAAACATTAAACCACTACTTTTACAATTCTTAAATGCTTGTTTTCAACCTTTAGAAGGATGGTTCATTACTTAACGAAAAAAATCTTTCTTACTGTGACTCAGTTTTAATTCAATGAGAACAAATGTGATTCTTTTTTGTTGCTATCGCATTTAGAATTGCCACAATCATAAGAACAAAAAACATAACACTAAAGTGATACTAAAAAGCAAAAGTACTATTAGGATTAATTAAAAACAAAAATTGATATATTAGCTGTTATTTAAAAGATTTATATCAGTTAGAACTGCATCAAATACATGTGAGTATAAATTTATCCCTTGGGATTTGCCAGATAGTATTTAGCAAGTTTTGCGTCTATTTTATTTAAAATTCGCAATTTTTTAAATATATAGCGAAAATGCTTGTACTGTATATTCAGATATTATCAATTATAGTAAAACATAAAAGTAGCGTATTTGATTGCATTTAAGATTTTAAATGAAATCAGGCTTAGCAGGGAAATTTGCCCAGTCTGTGTGTGTGTGTATACTCTCTGAACACGTGGGCATGGGGAAACACTTTTCTCTCCTTTCACCGGTCCTGAAGAGGTAAATCATTTCATTAAATTTTTAATATATATCATACATTCTCCAGAGTATTACACACACACCTACAATTTCAAACACTTAATTTTTAAGTATATCCTACATTTAACATACATCTTTTTTTTTGTAAAGAAATCTGAAATGTACATGTGAGATGCTCTCATCTTTTGAAGTCATTCATTCAAAGGAATTTCCCCTGCTTTTGATCAATAGTATATTGAATTGACAAGCAATAAGGGAACAATGTGTATATGTAAGGTGTGCTTGATGTTGGCACATGAGCGTGAATGCATATATTCTTCTCATACACGCTCTACCGGCAACTGAGAGCTTTCTGTGGAATATAAGCTTGACGAGCATTTTTCTCTTAATATGCTGACGCAACAATAATAGAACTCTAATACTTTGAAGCTCACAATCTTGAAATTTACTCCACTTGTAAACAGCTAATAGATATTGTATGGTTAAATAAAAGGAAAAAAAGAAGCAATGCATAGCTGATCCATCATTAAAGAAAAACAACAAAACTAAAATCAACACTTGAGGAAGTAGTAAATAATTCTACACACAGTGTGGGTTGCATTCAATGCAGATGTTCAGAAGAATGCTATTTAGATTCCTTCAAAAAAAATCTAGTTATTTGATACAGCAATTTTGAAATGAATATCTAAAGCTTTTAGTTGATCTAAAAGTCTTTCAATTTATGAAAGAAAATGGAAACCATGCTACAGCAAGCATGTTTAACATTGGTGAAACCTCCATATGGGAAGGGGAGGGGAAAATGAGAATTAGGTCCTAGAAAATTGCCAGAGTAGATTAATTGCAGCGAACAGTAGGTTTATTTGCCTCAAAGTGAGCATAAAAGAATGCAAATGAAAGTGAAAAATTAAAAGCAACTATGAGTTACTTTAGTCTATGATACGAAATAATTTCGTCCTACGAGAAAAAACAAAAACAAAATGAATTACCATATTATTTGGTAATGAACAGTTTTAAGTGAACAAGGCAAGTCATTACTTTTAAATAGCAGCATTTAAGTACACATGGAAATCTATTTTTACATCCACAGATAAGCTATAGGAAATTTCTTTTCTTATTCTTTATAGTAAAAATACCCGCTCTTTTGCAAAATATGATACACAAACAGATTATGTATTTCATATTTTGTTAATTTCCGAAAAAAGAATTAGGGGGAAAAAAAAAAAGAGAAAAAAAAGGGAAATCGAAACTTATTTTTCCTATTTAAGTAATTGTGAAAAAAAAATTTAAAGTTTCCAGAACCAAGTACTTTTTACCAGATGTTCTGTCTGAACTAAACTAATATTGCGAATTTAACTACGCAAACTGAATAAAGAACCAAAATTATAAAAACTGATTTTAATGAAACGAAGAAACCTTTTCAATCAGTTGGAGAAATTTAACTCCACTAAACACAATACACCAAGTATATCTTACTTGAGTGATTCAGGCCAATCATCAGCTGGCATGGAAGATACTCTGGAAGGTACAGAAACAAAGATATAATAAACAGAAAGATATGCACACTACCTTAATTGTAGACAAATCCAACAAAATTAGCAATTTCTTACAAATTAAAATTTGGATACTTCTCAAATAAAAGAGATAATTGAGGATTGAGATAAAGGGAGAAATACACAAAACCTTTTTTCATAGCATATTTTTTTTCTAAACAAGTTGACAGAAACATGACAACAAAACTAATGTTTGGTTAACAAGTCAAACAAAAAATTGCACACAATAATACAGTGTGAATCATCTATTTTATTTGTTTAAAGTTTTTTCTCACAACCGAAATAAAGAAACTAATAAACAAGAAATTTTTATGATGATTAAAAAAACATGATTAAAATAATGAAATCTTTACACAAGTAATTTTGTAGTTCTGCTGCTTTATATGCAAAGCAATGCTGAAGAATTTGAAGACTTAAAACCATCCACAAATATTAGTTATTTCTAACAACTATTAAATAAATTCAAAATCGTTTATATATAGATAAAAAGATTAAAACATATTAGCAGAATTAAAAACATTTTCCCTTAGAATTACTTCAAAAATTTTTTAAAAGAAAAAAGAAAAGCTTGTTTCCTATTAAGTATAATTAGCACAATATTTATTCTTTGATAATTTTGCTGGATGGCTAACATGTACATGAATGTAGAGTGAAATAAGCATTTCATTTTTTACAATACTAAACACTACTTCATTTAAGACCAAAACAGCATTAAAAACTGGTTATTTGGCACTTACTTTTGATATCCTAAACTTTAATTAGTTGATTTATATGTTTCCTAAATTTATTTTTATCTGGATTTAAAAAATATTAATCATAAGGCAAGACAAATGCAATAATACATTAATTTTGAAAAATAAATACTTTTATTTTGCTTAAATTTTCTAACCATATAATATAAAAAATAGCACCAATATCATTTGGATCATTTTATCATTATGTCTTGGATGCCACACATAGTTGTCCAGAAAATGTGTGTTTTAACTGTTCTTATCTATATTTAAACAAAATAAATTGTCTTTTAATGTAACAGCATGCTTTACCCTCCCCATTTAGGATTCTTTAAAGTCCAACCATTTTTCAGACATAGGATGAAATTTGAAAAACCAATATTACAGCTAAACACATTTTTAAGCTTAATAGATTTTTCATAAAATTACACGAATTTCAAAATCTTTAAAACAAGCATATAACTAATTATATTTCATTAAATACAAAAACTTTCTTAATTTAATAATTTTCACATGAGGTACATTAAAAATGTTTTTTTAAAGTTAAAAAATACATATATAAAATCCTAATCTTACGATTTTTGTGCAGCAACATTTTGATTTCCTTGATTGACTACATTTGTTTCTTTTTGAGGAGTTAAGTTGTTACTTCTAAAATTATTCATTCTCTCTTGAAGAGCTGCTCTTATTGTCTGATAAACTGCCTTTGTATTCTTCTTTTTTGGTAGATTAAATTTGATACCACCACTATTAGGAGCTTCTAGAAGGAGAGGAGGGAAATATTTAGATTATATGAACAAGATGTAAGTAAAATTTCTACAGTTATAATATTAATTAATACATGGCAATGATATTTCATTTTTTACAAATAAGTTTGGGTTATAATAAACGGTAAAAAAGATGAGTGTGTGTTATTTTTACAATCTGAAAATGCCAGCTATAAATAACAAATTTTTCTTCTTAAGTTGCCAATTTTAATTTAAAATAAATTTAAAAAAATGACAGTTCACAAAACAATGTAATTTGAAAATCAAATGTTTTAAACACTTAATATAAAAAATAAGAAAGTGAATTTTTTTTATCACTAAAAAATGTTCTTTTCAGATTTTATTTTTACCAATCTAAATTGCAATAATAAGAAAGTGTAAAATGTTTAAAAAAGATGCATGCAAACTGTCAAAGAAATCTAGATATTGTCAATATACCAATGGACTTTAAAACATGAGTCAGTATATTTTCTTGTAGCAAATGGAAAACTTACGAGAAGTAATATTTGTGAAGTAGGATGTTTCTGTTGCAGGAGGCGTAGCAGGTGGTGGGGGAGGAGGTTGTATCAGGGAAGAAACAGAAATATTCTCAGAATGCACTTCCTCCTCCTTAGTAGTAGCAAGCTTTTCTTCAGATGGTGGAACAGAAGGCAATGATGAAGTCAATGGAGTAGAAGGTGTTATTGGATTAATATAGTATGGAGGATTGTTCATTAGATAACCAAAATTCTGTAAAATATAACAAAAATTAAAAATATAATGGACTTAGGCTAATAATTAAATCAAGTCAATGAGAAATTGAGTCAAGAAACTAAAATATTGTATTATTAGGTTAGGAACACCTTTCCACAAAATACAGGGAGAGAAAAAAATTTCCACACAATTACTTACATAATTGTAATAACCATAACTTTGAGGATAACCAGTATACCTGTAACAAGAAAGAATTAAAAATAAATTAAAATCTACTTTTAATTAAAATGTTAAGTTTATTCTGAACTAATTACTTCAAATTTAATATGAAAATTATTAATGCAATTTGCTTTGGGCATAATTTTTTTTTTTTTTTTTTAAAAAAAGGCTGTTTTAGAAAATGATAAAACATTAAATTAAAGATATATCTAAGTGGCAAGTATAATGTTCATTACCAAACAATTGCTGTAATTGTACTTTTATTATAATTATTTTTTTATATTTAAGATCACAAACACAAAATCGTGTCAAATTTTTTCTAATACTACATCCGATACAACAATAAAAGAAAGAATACAACAGCTATTTTATTATTTGTTATTGCAGTTTCAACTCATTTTTTGTAACAATAAAAATTTGTTTCTTATGAACCAATGAAGAATAAAACTATGCCACTTGCTGAGGAAGACACAACTAGCAGAGCTGAGGGTGTGGGAACTGTCAAGTTTGACTTCGATAATAATAATGGTAGAAATATTACTTTACATAATGTCATGTACTCTCCTAAGGAGGAATTTAATGTCAGGTCTAACTCTGGATAAAAATGACGGTACTTTTGTGTGAGGTAAAGGAAACATTGAGATTTTCAATGGAGATGGTAGAAAACTGTTTCATGCTAAAAAAGATTAACAAGTTGCATTATTTTAAACCTTAATTTCTCAACAATATTCACACTGAAAAATCTAATTTACCACCTCAGAAGTAAAAAACTTAAAAAATTTGGCACAATAGATTTTGTCATATCAACTGCCAATATATATTCCAAGGTCTAATCAGAATGAAAGTATTAGAGGAATACCAAACTTAAAACCCAATAATGTGGACTATGAGGATTGCAAAAAACGTTTAAACCAATTTCAAAAATCAGATGAAAGAAACCACTTGAGTTGTTGTATATGGATGTCTACCATTGCCATATCTCATGATGGTAATTATTTTCACACAATAAATGCTGATTATTCAAGAAAAGGAACTGTTTTCCCAATTGATGTTTTTATTTGCTGTATCCAATATCAAAAACAAGCAGAAAGATTTTCAAATACTAAGATAGCGAGCATTAGGATTGACAATAAACTTGAGTTTATTTGTAAACAATTTTATAAATTTCTAGATTTTCAGGAAAATAAGATGGAGAGGATCAATACATATTCACCCAAAATGAATGGGGCATTTTCATTATACCTCTTTAAATGCGGCAAGAGCCATATTAAAGAGTAAAGATCTAAGTAACAAGTTTTGATCAAAGGCTTTGCAATGCTTTACCTATTCATGGAGTCTAATTTATGATCACAACCAGTCAAAGCACCCTTTTGAATTGTATCGTAGCAAAAAAACCTTCTGTTCAACATTTAAAAACTTTTGGTTGTAGAGCTTATGTGGGTATTCCAAAAAATGTGAGAGCAAAAAAGGGTATTATGGTAGGGTATGCAATGCAGACAAGTTATCGAATTTGGATTCCTGAAGTGAAAATTATAGAGTTCAGTAACGTTTCATTTAATGAAAGTGTTAATGTGGAAGCTTTTCTGGGCCTAAATAACAAAAGTAAATATACTCCTCTAATCACTGAAGAACTTGAATCAGATGAAGATGAATCTGAGAAAGAAATTAGTATTGGAGAGGATATCCCTTGTGAAATCTTACGTGGGTGGATCAGATCCATGCAGCTCCAGACCTGATGGTACAAGAGTTGATATTTATTATGGTTTTGAAGGAAAGTTCTTCAGATTATGAGCAAATTAGAATGTTGAGAACTATTGTAAAGCCTACAGTATAAAATTTGATAAAATTTTAGTGAGAAAGACAAATATTCTGGTTCTGTACCCAAAGCTGAAAGAAGTACCCAATGAGTATTATCACCAAGAAGCACATCATGTTTAAGTTGTAATACTTCAAAATTTTAAGGAAGCTTTTGCATCTCCTGAAAAAGATAAATTGTTCATTGCTATGAAAGAGGAAATTGACATTATGTTAAAAAGGAATGTTTAGGAATTAATCCCAAAGCCTGAAAAAGAAAAGGTGCCTGGAAAGAGACTGGTTTACACAATTAAAAGGGATGAAAAAGGTGAAATTTTAAGATATAAAGCTCAACTTGTTGCTCAAGAGTACTGGCAATGTAAGGGTGAAACATACAATGAGGTTTTTATTATGATTGTGAATTTTTCAATAATTAGAATGTTTTTTTTGCCATTCATATCTGTTGGTTTGGGTGTTCTCATTGTCAGTTGGATGTTAAATGTCTCTACCTGTATGCTAATTTGAGTGAAAGAATTTTAATGCAGCAATCTCAGGGCTTTATGAACCATGAAAAACCAAATTATGTTGGATTGCTAAATATAGCCATTTATGATCTCCACCAAAGTGGTAGACAGTGGTTTTTCGACATTCATACTTTTAGAAGAGTTAAATTTTTTAGAAAATAAATTGGTGTATAAATGCATTAATATTTAAAAGATAGTATTACATCACTATTGTATGTTGATGACCATTGAGTTATTCAGTAAATCAGATCATATTAAAGAAATAATTGAGGGTAAATTTAATTTAAAAAATATGGGTAGAAATAAAATTGCCAAGTGTTGAATTTGAAGAAGTTGATGGTTAAATTTTTTATCTAACAAACTGACTACATAAATAAAATGTACAACCTTAATAGAAAGTATAAATTCCCTATTTCAACAGTACCATTAGTTAAGGGAATTATGCTATCAAAAATGGACTGTCTTCATTCGGAAAAAAATAACTGAAATGAAAAGTTTACCACATAGAAATATACTTGTTTATCTTTTTTAACAGATTGTAGTAGACCAGATACAAGTTATACAGTAAACATACTTTCAAATTCAAGAAAACCCAGGTTTATCTCACTGGAATTGCTTACTGAAATTATTAGGGGGTATACGGAAAACAAAAAACTTTAAATTTATCTCACACAAACAATATAAATGTCAAATGTTACAATAATTCAGATTTTGCCACCAATAGAGATAACAGAATTTCAACAGGTGGAATTATTTTACTCATTGATTCTTTATCAATATTCTGGAGAACTTTGGAACAGAAATGTGTAATGGACATCTTTATAAATGCTCTAATATTTTTTTACTATTCCAGCAATCACAGTACTTTCTCCATATACTTTTTCAGAGCAATTTTATGTTTTTAACATTTAAGCACCAAATGACAATACATGTTTAACAATTAAGTACGCTATGCACCCAACGTCTTACAGGTGAAGTTTTGAAATCACACTAAAAAAAGATTTTGGTACCAGTATTTTTCAATCTAAGATGGCGGCTTTGCAATAAGAACTCAACATAAAAATAATTTAAAACAGGCATGTCAAACTCGTATGATAAAACGGGCCACAAGCTCTATTTCATATTAAGTTGAGGACTACATGTTTTTAAAGTTGAAAATAATTAATACATTAAAAATAAAAATATGCATTAATTTAATAATAGTGCACAAAAAAAAAAATCAAAGAATTCTACTTATATTCTGCATTGGTTTATTTTATAATATATTTTTGTGTGCCGCTGCATGTGGCCTGCGAGTTTGACATCCCTAATTTAAAAGAATGACCCATTCCTAATAAAAGAAGAATTACATTAATTTTAAAAGCCAAAAACGATAAACTAAGCAAAAATGTGCTTATTTTATTTTAATGAAAAAAAATTGGAATACTGGGATTTAAACAAATAGAAAAAATAAATGTTACAAATTAAAGATCTCTAGCCGAAAAAGGAAGTTACTATAAGGATGCAAGAAGAACGATGGTAAAATGTTATGAATCCAATTCCTCAAATATATTGTTTCGATATCCAAAAATTCCTTTGTTAATGAATATTATCAAATAAGGAACATGCATTTAAAAATGCCTCAATGAAAAACAAAATCGATGTTAAATAGAAAATAGCAATTTAGTATCAGTGAAAAAAGAATTATTTCCGATAGATTTACGAATGTGGCCATGCAAATTTGCACCATAAGAACTGCAATAAAACACACAGCCCTCAAATTTCTTAACCTGTCTGTAAACTATTTCCATTTCACTGCCACATTTATTACATTTCACAATGGCCAATATAAGCAAAATTTTAATACTAAAAAAACTCCCCAAAGTGTGAATTTTCCAATCCTTTTTGTCCATAAAAAAATTGAAAGCAAAGCCTTAACATTCTTTAAAAAAAGATCCCAGTATTCACCAATATTCAATCAAAATATCCATGTTTGAATAAACGACAGAAGACGGAAGCTGCAATATAGACAACACAAAATATGTAAATTTCGTTTGTGAAAAAATTGTCTGAAATTAATAGGGACACCACCATAAATAAGCCATTAAAAAATTAATATTAATAGGTGTTCCTAAATGAATATCTGATTTTTTTAATGCTTTTTTTTGTATTTAATACATATAACTTATAAGTACAATTCATACATCGAATGAGAG
This sequence comes from Trichonephila clavata, assembly GCA_019973975.1. Taxonomy (NCBI): domain Eukaryota; kingdom Metazoa; phylum Arthropoda; class Arachnida; order Araneae; family Nephilidae; genus Trichonephila; species Trichonephila clavata. Next base: position 46,525 of record BMAO01005780.1, read on the forward strand.
AGCAACTGAAATAGTTTTGTTTGCTGGCTTGTGTGAGCTTGCATATAAAACGTATGTTAATTTTTTACCTCTTCCCCACCAATCAGCGTGCTGGTAGAAAAATGGCGATTAGTGAACAGAAAGAGTTTTGTGTTCTTCAGTTTGCAAAGACAGAATCTGCTATTACTGTGCAGCAAGCATTTCATATTAAGTTTGGTTGTCAAAAATGAGACAACTAAATTTATTGTTTTTTGTGCCATATCTCGGCAGAAAGTGTACGGGCCTTTGTTTTCGGAGAACCAATTGTAATTGGTTCTGCCTATCTTGATGTTCTACAACTATGGCTATTTCCTCAATTGGAAGAAAGGGAACCAGATAACTTCTTTTGGTAGCAAAATGGTGCACCACCTCACTCACATCTCTCAGTACACAATCAGTTGAACATCACACTGTACCTGACCAATGGATAGGCCACAAAGGGCCTCACGATAAAGCTAATTTCGCATGGCCTCCACATTCACCCGATGTGATTTTTATCTGTGGGGGTTCATTAAAGATTGTGTGTATGCACCTACACTATCAGCTGACCTTCCAGACTTAAGACACAGGGTTGAAGTAGCTATCGCAAGAATTAACTCAGACATACTAAACAAAATTTAGGATAAACTCGCCTATCGACTTGAAGTGTCGTGTGACAAATGGAGCTCACACTGAACATTTGTATAAGATTGTATGTAAAACTGTTTCATTTAAGCATTCATTTGATGTAGGAATTATACTTGTAAGTTATACGCAACAAATATTATAAAGCGTTAAAGCTCTGATATTCATTTAGAAACACCCTGCATAATATAATAAAACAATATACATAATAGTAAAAAAAAATTATGGTACCCCCAGAGCCAAAGTCAAAAAAGTAACCATAGAGTAATGTTATTACCCAACAACTTTGTAGCGTACTGATATAAAATTAGTATCCCCCCCAATGCAAATGAACTCTTCCCCAACGGTACTAGCTAATTAATCGTATATGTTTAAAACAGCGCCTGCAGCAATCATACTTCAAAACAGCACTTCAAATTCAACAAAGGTTTGACATACAACAAGATTACTCAAATGTGCAAGATTTACCCAGGATAAGCAGGATACATAGTTGGTTGTTGGGGCCAACTAAAATTAGTATAATCATTTACAGTCCCATTCTGTTGTTCCACTGCTTTTGTAGTAGTGAGAGTAGTGGCTGTAGAAACCTCTGCATTTTTGGGCTGCTGAACAGCCTGAAGGGCTTCATTGGCTTTCTGCCATTCTTCAGGGATTGAAACTGGTAAAGGTGGCTTTGCTTGCATAGTTGGCATAGCTGGATAACCCCTGCAAAAAGGATTTTATTAATTAACAGTACTTTAATTATAATTATATGTTTTCATTAGTAAATTTTAGATTTTAAAAATCCCGCTCAAGTGTAGCATGGGGGGGGGGGGAGCCTTGGATTTGGCAAATTTTTATCTATATTATGGTGAGATAACGAATTCATTCTGGCACAGTTTAATTTGGTAACCCTTGATTTTTGATTCATGGTCTTATGCAGATAAAAAAGGCCATGATCTTTTTAAAAAATTGCGGACATTTTCAACACGAGCAGACAATTTTCAAATTAAAAATGAAAATTTTAATTTATTTTTCATGTACAAGTTGAATTTCCTCTATACAGGATACTGCAGTTTTTAAATATTCCATTTTTCAGCTTTTTTCTTCGACCTACCCTGAACGGTAGGTCTGAAAGGTACGATTTGCTTTATGATTTGGAACAAAAGGGGAAATTTTCTGAAATACATTGGTTGCATGGAAAAAGGATGGATTGCTGCTAGTGCTAAATGTTCTCTTTGCAAGAAGGCTATGCATCTGATTAAGAAGAATTCGAGTGATGGATATATTTGGGAATGCTGAAAGAAAGGAGCAAATGGACATTGTATCAAGAGAAAGAAGCTGGAGGAATACTTGGTTTGAAGAAAGTAAGCTGAGTATGCTTAAGATTCTCATGTTAACGAACATGCGGGTGCAAAAGGCCAACTGTGTGACTTCATTTTTTTTAAACTTAATGTTTTGAAGAAAACAGTAACAGATTGGATGAGTTTTTGCAGAGTGAGTGAGTGAGTGATTTTGGGGTTTATTGGCGCAAGAGCCGATATCGGCTATACTGCACCAAACATTTGTTTTAATATCTGTGGTCTAGACGGGAAGAGAGAAAGAAAGAATGAATTGAATGACAATAAAGAGGGTCGAAAATAGAGAAGGATCACTAGGGTACCCCGGGTTCGTGAAGCCCTTGTTTACCAAAGACAGTAAACCCCGTGGGAAAAGATCACTAGGGCACCTCGGGATTGTGACACCCGTACTCACCTAAAGAAGGTGAGCCCCCTGAGGGGGAGTTTTTGCAGAGAGGTATGCATGGAAATGTGTGTGCCCACAATGCTTGGAGGTCCTAAAGTGATAGTAGAAATTGACGAAAGCATGTGTGGTAAAAGAGTGTACAACAGAGGCAAACGAGTGAATGGTACCCTGGTGTTTGGAGGAATTTAAAGGTCATAAGTGCTTCTTTCATGTGGTGCAGGATAGGTCGAAGGATACTCCTCTTTTTTAGTCGATCAAGAGCAACATGAAGTAAGTAAGGTACAAACGTCATATTGGATTGCTGGAAAGCTTATGATTGCCTGGAGGATGAAGGAAATCTTCATCTTTCAGTCAATCACAGTTTACACTTCAAAGATCCAGAAATGGGCAGCCATACGAACTCTATTGAGGGTTCGTGGAGCGCCATTTGTTAACCAAAAATGGTAAATTATCTCATCTCTTTTTAGGTACTAATTGCTGAATGGTCGGTTAGCGATCGTTCTCACTTGAGAGGCAGTGACATAATCAGAAGTTGTTGAGGAGGCAGTGGCTTCCCGTACGGTGGATATATAAGCGAGATGTTTGCTTTGATGCTCTCTTACTTTAGCAAGCTGGTTTAAATCAATGGGGACATGTATTGTCTGCTCAGGAGTAACGGTTTTAATTTATTATGTTTTGGATGATTTGACCTATTAAATTCAAAATTATTATTAATTATGAATTGAATTGTTGCTGGGGAGGGCTGGGCAAATATATAATCATCATTCAGGTTTACTTAATTTACTGTGCACCTCTGCTGCCTCGTAATTATGGCAAACACCATTAAAATATCTCTGCATGGTGCCCACAAGTGTAAGGATCAATTCGATTCTTATCTTGTGGAGTACATGTGGAGAAAGACGAGATGACCCAGCAATCTGAATGAAAGAAATATACCCTCCTTTAGAAGAATTCTCTTGGGCACAAGTAAGCCTACTTCTGAAATATTCTAATTTACATTTTCTTTTTTCTTAAAAAATAAAATTTTTAATTTTATGCATTAATGATAGCTCTTTTTATTTCACATTAATATATCTTCATTTTTATTTCAAAATTGCAATTTGTAAATTCTTCGAACACCTACAGTTAAATTATGTAGCTTGGCTATCGAATCCGGTCGCCAAAAACACTTATCGCTGAATGAAGTACCTTGGCAACCAATTTTGGTCACCAAAAGAAATTGAATTCACCAAGGTCCCCCCCCCTACTACACTTTAACCAAAAATCCTTACCATTATACAATATCTTTGACAGTTCACACTGATACAGTGAGGTGTACATGTAAGTTCCTAAACACAGAGAACTAGTTTGATATCATGGGGCAAGGTGCCAAGCAGTATTTGTTGTCAGAGGAATGGAATTCAGCAACAACAAATCGCCATGAAGATAATTTTAAAGAATTATTTTGAAATACATTGAAATATATTTCAAATGAAGAATAAAGAAAGAGATTGAGAATAACAAGATCAATCAATAAAATAATAATGAGTAAAATTTCATAAAAAGTTAAATAACTAATAATATAATGCAGTATATAACAATATTAAAATATACTTTAATAGTAGTTATGTATCATATTCATACAGTATGAATTAATAATAATTATATATAATAATCAAAACAATTTAAGAGTAATTGTTAAAAAAAAAGAATCATCGTATTGTAACATAATAAAAATTATACATAAGAATACTCATATAACATAAGAAATAATATTTTAACATTATATTATTAATAGAATAATTACATAATATACAGATACAAATAATTACATAATATTCATTTATCCGAATGAATTGAGACCGGACACCGTTCGGATATAGGGTTGTTCGAATAACTGAAAACCGAATGCAATCCATGCAGTATATTAAACTGGACACTTAAATATTGAAAATCATCACAAGTGGGAAACGTGCTTCAAGAAAAAGCAAAATAGGTGCAAAATGTTGCAATTTTACCTTTATTGTGGAAAATAATCACTTATTTTTTGATGTACCATTGCACATCTTCGTTTTTTTGCTGCAAGGTCTCCGATTCTCTTGAGCAACAGCAGTTGAGTAGGACAGCAACACTCCATAGCTGTCTCTAATGCAGAAAACATTTGATGGACCCTTACTACTTTTGCAGTTGTTGTTCTCCTCGTCTTCATCAGTTTCAACGTCAACAGGGTTGGATTATTCTTGCACGGAAGTCACAATCTGGTAATCATTTAGCATTTGAAATTCCCAGTCTTCTACATCGCATGCCATCCAGGTTTCTACATCAACGTAATTCAACAAAAGAGCACGCATGCACTCCCTCACTTGGAAACAAATTGACCTAATATTCCACGCTGATGTTTACCAAACCACACAACTGAAATTCTCCAAATATCCCTAACCTTGGGTTTTCCCGTCACTTTTGACCTCACATGAAACAATTGTTGAGCATTGCACTGTTCGAAAACATATCCGAACTTTGGACCGGATAAACGACGTTCTACTGTATATTAAAATTAATGAATATCAGTTATAAGTACTGAAAACTGCAAGTTCCTTCATGGAATTTCATCAAACAAGGAATGTTCAAAAAAGCATTTTTAAAAAGTAAAATAAAGTGCAAATAGACGATTTATAGCAACTATTAAAAGAACACTCATTCTTTAAAAAAAAATCAGATTATGGACCTATGATATTAGAAATATTCGTATTTGAAAACAACATTAAAAAAAAATAGAAGACTGAAATAATAGCTCGATTCGGAAAAGCAATGAAACTTGTTAAAGAAATCGAATTAAAATAGTCTGAAATTAATACGAGTACCATGGGAAAAAAACCCAAAAAATTATTTTTAACATACGTTATCTCCATGGCAACCACATCGCCAGATGGAAAAAATATCAAGGTAACCATAACATAATGTTATCTGCCCATCTTGGCGAACAATTTGGCGCATGCCCTGTGATATCAAACTAGAACCGAACAGGAAAATTAAATATGTTTGAAAATATCTTGATTTATTTTACCTGTTTTACGAAGTAATTTGCAGTTAAATTAATATATTAACATTCCACTGAAAAAAAATTCAAAGCAAAAAATACTTATACATACCAATTTGCCATGATTCTTTAATTTCACTTCCGACACCTAAAACACAAAAGAATCCTTTAGTGTTGGAAATTTCTTTTTGTAGGATTTATTCTATTGATTAGGGTCAATTGTTAATACAGTTAAAATAATACGAGAATACAATTTTCAAAGATTAAATTGAATACAGACAACTGCTATTGTTTTTGTTATGCATCTCAAAAGACATGATGCATACATATATTAAATAAACTTTTAAAATAACATCTTCAATATATTAAAAAAAGGGGAGGGGGCAGTTGGCAAAGGCAATTTTTTAACAAGAAAGCAATTGCCAAACTATCCAATTTATAAACAGTTGTTTCGAGGGTTTACAAATTACCATTTTCCAAGAATGAGTAGGATTTGCCCAAACTGCTCGTCAGCATGAGGAATAGAAGCTATTGGTTGGTATTTATGTAATTTAAACTGTTATGATAAAATAAAATAGATTAAACAAAAATGATAGAACTATATGAATTAAAAGGCAGTAAAATACTCTACAAAAATACCGAATCCAACTGAGCAAGAAAATAACTGATGGGGAAAAGAACCAACTATAGAATACTTATATTTAGCCATATAACTTCTCACCTTGAGAAAATTTTTAAAATCTTACTTAAAAAATATTTTGATAAAAATATACACGATTCAAAAGTTTATTAGTTTTTAAAATTTTAGACATTTTCTAAATCGATTCAATCAGTTCTTTACAAAACCCAAGTTTAGTTGTCAAAATTATTCAAAAATAATATTGTACTTGATAAAAGAACAGCACAAAGAAGTTACTTCAAATCACACCATCAAAATATTTTCAATTGGATTAAGCAAATTACAATACTTACAAAATGGCGACACGTCCTAAACTTTCCAGTTACGTTTCACTTTTCAACCTTAACTATCTCATTTATGCCTGAAGTATATTCAATTCTTAAAAAAAATGAGATAACCAGACTGCCTAAGTCCTATTGAAGAATACAACGTCCAATTTTGGGAACACAAATTCCTTTTCCTACCTAGTACATTTTTCTAAGAAAGCAAATATTAAAACTATAAACTAATCTTGCTCATTTCACTTCCTAATAATAAAATTAACAAATATTAAGAATCGTATTGGTTTTTAAGAATTCTACGAAAATAAAATAACTTTACGTATTTGAAGTACATTTCTTAATTTTTTGATATGAAACCTTTACTCCTTTTAAGGACTTTAATAACTTATCATATATATATTTTTCATATCCTTGACAAAAGCAGTTTCTCTTATACTTCTCAACTTATTCAATTTATCCTGTAGACAGATTGAAAAAAAATCACAACTAGTTTTATGTTGTATATGAATTATAATAAAACGAATGGCTTGTTAACGTTGATTAAATTAAAATCTATATATATTACATAATATTTTCTAACTCTTCATTAATGATTTTAAAAAATTATGGTATGGAAAATATCAATTTTAAGATTGTTTCAATTGTTTAAAAAAAAAATGTATATATCTGCATCTTATTTGATTTTATAAAATAAAAGTTTTAGAAATTGAAATTGGTATATTTGACTGATCTGTGAAAATTTTTTCATATTGCTTCTTTTGAATTTGTCACACTTATTCATGCAAATGAAAATACTTTTTATTACCGATTTCGAAACTACTATGTTGTCTGCTATTTGATAAAAAAAACATGTTTAGCATCATTTGGTATTGAATCATGTTTGGTTGGTATATTGTAATTATTGTTTATTATTATTTTTTTTATCTGCACGTATACGTTTTGAGTACCTTTTTGAATTGCTTACATTCCTTTTACAGGGCTGCAAATTTCCTATTTTTAAACTGTTATATTTATTTTATTGCCATTGGATTGACAAATGTGACAGTTTCATCGATAATGGAAATTGAAGTCATTGAACCTCAGGTGAGACATGTTATTACTTTTAGTATTATATTGTCTTCTGGAGTATTTTGATATGTTTGTGTATTGTGAAAGTGATCAAACATTGTATCTACATAATTTACATTTATATTGTATCTATACAAACAATATAAAAAGTGGCTACAAAGTAATTGAGAAGTACCAATACATATTACTGAAAAATCTAACATATATGGCACACTTTTAACTTAAAAAATAAGATCCAAATTTACAGGTGTGCATTATGCACCGGGTATGAAAATGATAAATTAAAAAAATAAAGAAGAGGATGAGCAAACAAATTACTTCTACATTGATTGAAATACTGTTGATTTAAAAGTAATGACATATACCTAATGAGCTTAAAGATTTGTAGTTCTAGAATTCTTCAAAAGCCTGAGATAATGTCTTGAATGAATGACTTCAAAACATAAGAGCATTGCACTCGTACATTTCAAGCTCCTTTGTAAATAGGGGTACAAGTTATATGGTGAGTTTTCCTAAAAATTAACAAAATACAGCTTGAAAGCATTTTATAGTCCTAGATTTTACAGTACTTAAATTTTTGTCTATGTATTTTAAGTTTTCATTTTTTTTTTCAAAAGAGAGATATTCAAAACCATATTCATATTTTCATATTTTGTACTGTAATAGAGAAAATATTGTTTAAAATTTTCAGTTAAAAATGCATAAAATAATAACTATAAATATTTTGGTATTGTTAAGCATTGAAGTTGTGGTAGAAACATTAATTATCAAAAATTACGAGAATTAAATAATTTTTAACTTTTTATATGAAATTTAATCAGTAGAACATTTGCCTTTATATAACTTGAAATTTGTTCCATCATTTCATAATTTTCAAATTTAATGGGATTATGAAATGATGTTGGAAATTGAAATTGTAAATTTAATTTACAATTGAGGTGATAAAGAACTTTGATCTTATCTTCTGTATGATCATAATTATAATGAATATATTTACTCTTTCTCTTGAGCATTTTGATCGATATCCAATTTCATGAATGGGAAATTAATGCTCATTCTACTATCTTTTACCCTATTCTCGAGCCAATTTTGATATTAACAGCTCATCTTTTTCATTTTATGAGATTCTTCATGTTCAAAACATTTTATAAATGTACACATATGAGAGTTCTTTCAATTTCACTCTATTTGTCAAATAGTGGGATTGAAAAGTGATTGATTTATTGCTGCTAAGAAATACTTCTAATTTGTAATGCAACATGTTTAAATTACTGTTATGAATCATAGCAGTGAGAATAAAGGGACATTATTGATTATAGTTTTCAAGAAGAGATCCTTATGTTGATTCTGATTTAAAGTAATAATTTGGCTTAAATGGAAATTCAGTTTGTAGTAAAAAGCTTAACAAATTTCTTTTTTGTATAGTATGTAATCTATATTTTAATTATTGTTTATTAAATACTTAATATGAAGATATATAAAATTACATTTAAGGTATTAGCTTTAAATTCAAACTTCACTTTAACAGTTTTTTGAGAATTCAAATAGTGAAAATTAGATTTCAAACTTTTAAGCATAGATTGCAATACCGGGATACCGAATACTGGTATTTTGAGCTATTTGTACAATTTTGTACTACCTGTATTAACAAGTTTAAATACTGTTTTTTCGGTATTTATTATAAATTTTTAAAATTGTCTCCGCTATATGTTCAGGCATCACCAATATAGAGCAAAATAGTATACATTTTTGTTTTTATATCTCTGTAACAAGCAAAATTAATTGGACTGAATATAAAGTTGTATCATAATATCAAGTGATAAAATATAGGGGAATCGTCCAAAAAGGCAGCCCTAAACTATCCTATTACAGCTTGGAGCGATACTGCACATGCACAGGATTCGTAATCTGATATTCGTATCTGTAAAGTTTGTAGTTGGGAAGAAGTGTGTAAAATTTCAATATTTTTAAATCAATTTGTTTATTATTCACATTGTATTTGCATTTCATACTTAAGGGTTCAAAATATTTTTCAGATTCATTTTATATATACTTTTATATATACTTTTTTAATAGTGAGACATTTTTTTGTGATTTAAATGAATGAGATGTTTCTTTACTTTTTTGTGATTTAAATGAATGAGATGTTTCTTTACTTTTTTGTGATTCTTTATACTCTGTTATAATTTATATGTTACAAATTATTTTTGTGATTTTTACTTTCTCTAATAAAACTGGCAAATAAAACTAAGAAACAACTGTGTTTTCTTTCTTTTTCTAAAATTTTTACTACTGGTATTAAAACCAGTATTCTGGTATTAAGATCCAAAATATACCGTATACCGGTATTGAACTTTTGGTCCAATATTGCAAACCCTACTTTTAAGTAATTAATAATTATCAAGAAACAATTAAATAGCTTTCTTTCTCTTACAGTAATAACTTTTTTAAATCTTCTGAAATATATTTTGTATAATTTTAAAAAGTGCATTTGTATATTTCATTGAATTAGGGTATTTATGATATTAAAGTTATTATTCTCTGCAACTATAATATATTAATTAATTATTATTACTAACAATATAAAATATATATTAAAGTGTTAAATATTATTGAAACTTTTAGAACTAACAAAAAACTAATTTAAATATATGTTTATCAGTGAAGTGACAAAAAATGTATTTTTTAAGAAAAAAATATTCACACACACAGATTTTTTCATGTTCTTTTGAGAATTTTTTTAAAAATCATATTGCTATACTTTTTAACAAGTTTTTTTTAAATATATAATTTATATTATGCTAATGTGTGGAATAAATAGGCACTTTCGTTTATTAAAAAATGCGAATTATTTGTGCAGGCTGAAAATTATGTATTCTGTGATGAACTATACATATTTGTCAACCTTTTTTTAGTTACTTGTTCACTTTTTTTTTGTGAATATGAATGTATTTTCTGACAAAGTATGTTAATTTCTGATGAGTTTGTAGCATTATGTTATTAAAAATAGTGTCCAATAATTTTTGGTTATTAACTAGACAGCATTTTTATAATTATTGTGTGCAATATTTCACTGTTTTGCAGTCTGTATCGTTTGTGGATTAATAATAGTTTGAGGAAAAGAGGCATTTATAAATTTAAAAAAAATTGTTTTGTATTTGTGGGTTTTATGCATATAATATGAACATAAATCAGAATATAATAAGAAATTTCTAATAATTTTAACATTGCAATTAGTCTTGAATTTTTGTTTACCATCAGTTATTAACTTGATTTAAAACAAACTAATAAATCATAATTATACTATTGATCAGAAGATACTTACGTATTATTGCAACCATATTGGTAACATTATATGAAACAAAGTAGTACATGGTTGCCAATACAGCACATACGACACTTTTGAAATTGGTGTTGCCATCCTGGCGATTTATCTTGAACGTTGGTATTTTTGCGATAGTATGCAAGTACAGATCATAATTATATAGAATTAAAAATATTGCTGTAACTTAATAAAATATCTTGTTATACATATGGAATTAGTTGCAAGGTAAAATTTGGATTTTCTTTGAATTTAAAATTTATTGATATTTTCTGGACTGAGATTTTTTTTTATGTCCAGTAAATCAGACAGTATTTTTCATCACTAAAATGTATTTTTTTAAGCTGACATTTTCTATAAAATTGTAGTTACAAATTTGTGATTAAGTGTATATAATTTATTACATTGTTTATTTATATAAATAATTATGATCCCATGTTAAGACTACAAAGTTGTAATATGTGTTCATAATTTTAAAATCTGAATTTGAATTTTTTATATTTCAAATTTGCTTTATATGTTTTGAAAATTATTTTATTCAATTGAGCATTATAACATTGAAGATGGTATACAGCAAACTTTTTTAAAGTGTGGAATAGGGGTCCTTGGCAAAGTCAATATTTTGGTAGCTAAAGTATGGGTCACAAAGCAACTTTTTAATAAATATTTAAGAAATTTTTTTATTAATATTTTTTTATATTTCTTTATTTTCATTGCAAAATTCCACTTTGTAAATTCTCGGAACACTTATCGTTAAATTAGGTTACTTGGTGACTGATTCCGGTCGCCTAAAAATTGACTTCATCAAGGGGACCCCTATTTTACATTTTAACCCAAAAAGTACATATAGCCTAAATTAATGTATATTTTTATAAAATAAATTACATTAAAATATAACAAAATATTAGATTAACAAATTAATATAATAAAATATGGTTATTCATATATCTTGTTTTAATACAGTTAGTGTTAATAAGTGTTAATACAGTTTAGTCTCAGTGCAGTGAACCTAAAATACAATGAACTTTTTTACTAATCCTGATTGAACTCCTATTTAACTGCTTGTTTAATGGGAACAGTTTAAGTATTTATAGTAAACTCTTGAGAAAACAAAAGTCTGCTTATAATATCTTTTACAGATTTTTTTTCAAAATTAATTTTACACATATATATAAGAATGCATCATTCTTTAACATCTATTACATATTCCATTCTTTCATCCTCCTTACAACTCTTAGGAACTTGTTGGTATATTACACAGATACTATTCTTCAAACCATTCCTTGAAAATTCAGAACAATAGTGGCAGAGACTATAGAGGCAACATCTGATGTCATCTTCCTTTCTTTCTCCAGCTGCTCTTGTCAAGTCCAAGGAGTATTTTGGGCTGTACAGTTATTTTGCTATCTCAGCCAGTGTCTTGAAAGAAAATTGTAAGCATGATGAACCTGAAGGGAGAATAATCAAATGTATTAGACACTCATGTAAGGAATTTTGCAAATAAAAAATACAATGTCCAACATTTGGAAAAATTGCAACAATAATAATTGCTCCTTACAGAAAAATGTGGACAGAGAATAGAAGCTATACTTGGAGTAGTAAAATAGAATGAAAAATCTTTTATATAAAATGAATTGCTGTTCAATTAGTTAAAATCTTCCTATGAGAAGAGTCATTTTGCAAAGCAAATGAATTTGGTTAATATTTTGAGGAAAAAGATTTTATGTGCTCCAACAACTAACTGGACAAATTTAAAAAGTAGAACAATATTTTTTATTCTAAAGTTGTGTGTAAAGCAGCATTTTTAAATTGGATGTTTAAAAGCACAAAAACGCGAGTGTGTTCGAATCAAATCTAAGATGACGAAGAGAAAGATATTTTCAATGTTAATCAAAGTGGATAATTTTAATAAATGACAATTAAAATTTAAAAGAGAAAAATGCATCGTCGAGAAGCTTTTGAGGGTGGATAACTGTTCTTGTGTATAGTATGAATGAATCTGAAAAGAGAAGAATAACTATGATAAGTAGTTCTCAAAAGTTTAAATGTTTTAAAATCATTGAAATACCTGAAAAGTACGAAGTTATCAAAAAAGCTTAGAGAGCTGCTGATATATATATATATATGTTTGAAAAGACTTTGTCAATGAGACAGCAAATTGTTGAAAAAATATAACATTTTACTTCTTATTGATAGTTGCACTGCACGACTTGAAAAGTCTTAGATGTTTCAAACTTGTTTTTTCCTCTTCCTTCCAATAACTTTTTTTCTGCTGCAACTGATGGATCTGGGGTTTTTTTCTTTGCTCAAATCTCTTTACAGAAGACAGTTTTATGCATATTAGAAAGTTATGAAGTGAATATTCTAATATATTTCTTTTGGAAATAATAATTTTACTATAAAAATCTTAGAAACAAGTTACAGTTGTAGCAGTTAGAATAGTGTTTAACATACAGGTCTTTCAAGGAATATATTAAAGTGAAGGCAGTATTGTGTGACAAGGAAATTGAAGACGAAACCTGCAAATCGTTATGCAGTTGGAAAAGTGTGAGTTCAATTTTTTTAGAGGTTAAATTGGACACACAAACATACACACACACACACAATTGTGTGTGATAATAAACTGTGTTCTTCAAATATTCCTGGTGACGATGGCATATCTTTAGTAAAATAAAATGATATGGTAGCAGTTTTGACGATGATTCTTCATTCTCAAAATGAGAAAATGAAATGTCAGTGCCTTCAGTTTCTAAAGTGAAAACAACTACAACCATTTTAAATACTTTTTTCGTATAGAAAATGTGAAGGAAAAAATAAACCACATGAAATCTTTCTGAGTTGCTGATAAAATTGATAATCATTAGCTAAAATCAAAATATTTTTTTACAAATTCAAAATGAAAGAAATGCATGCAAGAACTTAAAATTTTTTTCCTTAAATTTCAGGTCTTATTTATTTATAATCACTAAATTGTTTCTGAATTTCCTGTTTCAAAATGCATCTCATTTCATTCAGCATTAAAAGATTTAAACCTGTATTTTGAAATATTTATTAGGGATTAAATCTTGATAGATTTATTGGTGGTTCCTAGTAAAAGAATATCATAATAGCTTACATGTGCTTTACTTAGCCGTTTCAGCTTTTCACTAAGCAATGATGTAATTTCTATAAATAACTAATTATTCCTTTCACTTGAACATGGGATTATATTTTTTATATTACGATTTTCCTTGCATACTTAATTTTGGAATTTGAATTATTCCCTTTCTTGTATTTTGGAACTTGAGCTAAGTGCACGCTCAAATAACTCTCCTGTTTAAAATAAATGATGATGGAATTACAAAACCAGAGCTTTGAATTGCCACAACTATATCATTATATATTGAGCAAAAAATGATTACCATCTCATCGATAAACTTCATGTATGTGTATCAGTTAATCTATTGAAGTAATAGTCATTGGGTAAATTGTGTGTTGTTATAGTTATTGTATCCTGCAAAAGCTTCATCAAAAGCTAAACAATTTCAAAGTTTCAAACAAATTGGATATAGTGAACCTTTGGTTAAAGTGCACTTTTATTTTTTCAGTCCACAAATGGCTTACTATAATGGGGTTCAACTGTAACATAAATACAGAAATTATTTAATTTGTTTTATATTTTTGATATCTACACTATTTAAATCCAAAGGTAAACAAACGTATGTATCTATGTGAGATAATCTTCTCATGAACCGCTGAAGGCAGAAACAGGTCAAAGGTACCAAAAGATGGGAAATGATCCAAAGAATCAATTTTGACCAAAAATAACAATTAAAAACAGGATTTTAAATTCCAAAGTTCCAATTAGTTAAATAGATATTAATTAAAAACTTGAAAAAAGTACAATTTATCTGCATTGTTATAACCAGAGCCGCTTTTCCGCTTAGGCAAATTCCTAGGGTGCAAAAGATGTGTGGGGAGGGGGGGGGGGTACAAAACAATAGAGGGCAAAATAAAGAGAAAAAATTTAAAATTGTACAGCAAATGTACTAACGATTTGTGAGAAGCATTTCTGCCCTCAAGAAAGTAAAGACTGAAATGAGATCCACTATGGAAAATGAAAAGCTTAACAGTTTGATGTTGCTATGCTCTGAAAATGATACTGCAATGGAAAATGATTACAATGATGTTATTTATGACTCTAAAAAAAATCATTCGTTTTTCAAAGAAAACCTTCATTGTACAAGTACAATGACTGTGACTCAACAAAGAATAAGGATGCTGAAAAGTAAAAAAGTGATAAATGATGAAATAGATGATAGTTAACAAGTTGAAAACAGTTCATACAATAATGTATACTCTATACATTAATTGCAAGCAATTTTGTTTATTTACTGCACTAATTTACAAAAGGGTGAATAGTCTGTGATGCCGTGAAGTAAGAAATGAACAAGAGTGGCCAAACCATACTACTAGCCTTTCCTTATGACTGTCATTCCAGGACATGGTGGGTCCACAGGTGCTGGATAATGGAAAAACTATCTAAACAGCAAAAACAAAGGGAATGGAGTTAAGGGAAAATCCCTATCGAAACAAAACAGTAAAGTAAGAACTGAAGGAGGAAAAGTGCTCTGGAAATAGGGGGTGGGCTTAACTATTGAAATGCCTAGGACACAGGGCAGGTTAAAAATGGCCCTAGTTGTAACAATGTTATTGTTCTAATGTTGACGTAAGTTGGCATCAAAAACCATTTTTCAACCAAACCGGAATTTCATGACTTTGCTCTTTCGAATGCATTAGTTCAAATTAATTAAAAAAATAAATGCTTTTAACATGTGATTAACTTGAAATATATCATTAAAATCACAATTACTACAACATGACATTTTTACAAATTTCTATGGATATCCTTTAGTTTAAATTTTAAAAAAAATGGTAGAACTATTTCCTAAGCAGATTGGTAAATTTTGTACCTTTTGCAGTGCTGCCATACTGTGAAACTTTCTTAAAAAAATCTTGGAATTTTTAAAATTAAAATTTTTTTTCTTGTTTTATTTGTACAACTATTTTTTAAAAAGGTACTTTTCCATTTCGGGGAACTGTAAAAATGCAACCCCCCCTGCCAAAATCTCCAAATGCCAGTTTTTATTAATTGTGGTAAACCTACCACAGAATTCACAAGTGAATGCTTATGGTGCATGTGTGGAAGGTCAATTTTCAGAGAGTGCATAAGCAACCCTATTTCTTGTTTATGTGAAAAACGTTGTTAGTCTTTCTAAAAATTTTCTCCTTTTTTTAAACTTTTCTCTTCATTTATGAGATATTACAAGAAAAAGCTGAAAGAAAATCTTTCAAGATTACAAGAAAAAAAATGTTGAAATATTTCTGTCAGATAAAAGTATTTTCTTTTTTAATGTTTTTTCAAATATTGTAAATGCAAAAAAAAAAAAAAAAAATGAAGATTTTTTTAAAATTTATTTTATTATTTTAACTTATAAGAAAGTGTTTATTGTGTTACATATATATGGAATTATGAATGTCAGCTTTTTTTTTTTTTTTATAATACATCACAACTGATAGTTTTCTTTATTCTTAAAAAAATGATTAATTGAAAACCAATGGAATGAAAGATCTTAAAAATATAAGCAAATGCTGAAAGGTTTTTATCAGATAGTATTATTTTCTTTTTGAATATCTTTTATACAATGAATCTAAAATTTCTATGCTTCCCCCCTCCCCCATAGTTCTTTTTTTTTTTTTTATAGTTATATACTTTTATTCAAACATCCTGATATAAGAAAATGTTTAAATAGCTAATGGTAAGAATTTTTTTTGTTCATTACTTAAAAATAATGGATATAAATTAATGTTTTTTAAAAAATGAGGCAGTTTTGTTTTCTATTATTCATTACTAAATTATTTAATAATAAAATCATAATTTTTTTTTCTTGTGAATAAAACTAAATAAGTTTAGTAAATGTCAATAGAAGTTGGAAGAAAGATCTTATCCCTGGAAGGGGGAAGATAAAAACAGTTTTACATACAAAACCCCCTCGTGTAATGCTGGGCTAAATGAAAGAAAAAGAAACCTGTCTGACAAGGAAAAGAAGTGGAAGAAATTTTGGAAAAGGGAGTTTTTATGACATGAATATAGAAATCACTCAAATCACATGCAGGCATACACTCAGAAATGCTGGGGTCGAGAGGGAAAGCGGAAATTTCCTTTGGGATAAAGTTATACTCTCAAAAAAAGCTTATGTAATGGAAGATAGAGCGAAAACAGATCCATCTGATGGGGCAAAGAGGTGGAAGAAATTTTGAAAAAGAGAGTTTTAATGATATTGATATAGAAATCTCACACACACTAGGAAGTGCTGATGCCAAGAGGGTAAGGAGAAATTTTCACAGGCAAAAATTTATACACTTGAAAAAGCCTGTGCAACGTTAGGCCATGCTAATAGCTGTAATTTAGAGCTGCATATTACTCTTTTATTAACTGTTTATAAAAATACATATAATTCAATTGCTTATTTTTTATAGCGTGCTCTTCTTAACTTCCCAGTTGACTTAGATGGAGCTCCAGTGGAAGTTACTGAGGTTGTTCAAGCAATAAAAAAGGTAATTTTTTAAAATTAAAAGAATTTTTTTTTGTATAAACTATTCAATTACTAATTAAAAGAAATTTAAAAAGTATTTTTCAGTTTAAAGAAATATAAATTTAAATTGATTTTAATAAAAAGCTCTTGCTGAAAGTTTATTTAAAAAATGTCTCCGATCTTGAGCTAATCTCTGCATTTAAAACATCTTTTAGTGGTACAAGAACAGGTAATAGAGGTTGCAGCATCAAATAATAAATCATTATGGTGGAAATAAATAATTTAAAACAATCAAAATTTTCAAATTGTTAAAATTAGTAAATTTCAAAATTTAAAACTAATTATGGGTTTTATTTACATAAATTTATAAGTATTACCTTGCACAGATAAGGAATATTAATGACTTTATTTGAAAGAACTTAGTAATTTTAATTTAAATGCACAGTTAATAAAAAAATTAAAAAGCAGAATTTTATTTTTCTGAAGTATTATTGCATTGGTCAAATCAGTATCAGCATTAATGACTGATAGAGAACTAAATTGAAATATTATGCATTAATTAACTTTATTAATTAAAAAGTTAACTTAATTAACTTTTATCCTCTTATAAAATAGAATGATTTTGTTCAGTGGTACCCTGCAAGGACAACCCTGCATTGCAGGGAAGGGGGGAAGCAGGGATTCTAGGGGGCCCAAAACCTGACTTTGCCGGAGGGGGGGATCTAAGATTCTCCCTTATGCCATTGATTTTTTTCCCTACCAAATTATATATGAACTCCTTAACTCCTTTTGAATCTAATTCAGGCACCTGGTGGTGCTGGCTATAAAATTCTTTCTGTTATTATTTCTAATCCAGAGGAGAGATATGATCCCAGAGTCACTAGATGGAATTTGAAAATAGCGTATTGGGAGAAATATGCAAGCTTGACAAATAATCTTTTGGGGAATTGTCTTTTAGACTTTAATAATGACAAAGCTTTCAACAAAATTATGACTACTATTTTAGTTTGTACCTATGCTTGTGTATTCCAAAAGGCTATATTAAGAATGCAAAACTTTCTGGAATGATAAACTACAGGCTTTTAAGGAAGAAAAGATCTAGCAAGAGATAGAGCTCATTCTACTGATCTTCTTGAAGATTGCATATCTTTAAAGAAAAAACGAGCTGTTTTAAGAGAGAAATTTTAAATGCAAAGCGTGCTTCTTTTAACAAATTTTTATAGAATTTTGACTACCAAAAGGATGGGCAAAAAACCTTTAGATTTATTTCTGCTTTGAATGGCCATGCTAACAACCAACGAAGATAGGTGGAAAAATTTTGACTTTTGACCTGTATATAACAAAGACCTTCTTGAAATTTTACCGTAAGTTCAGCATCTTTAGACCTAAGAAGACAGATTAGAAAGAGAAATAAATTCTCCTTGTGTGAACCAGGAATGGGACAGGCTTTTCTCTACTTCTTTCTCAGATGAGAAATTCCAGAGGGCCCTTTGAGGTTTATCTAGAGTGAAAAGTGCAGGTCCTGACAGTATTCTTCCAGAATATATTTTGGAACTTGGCTTCAAGACTGAACAAACTATATTACTTTTTATAAACAAAACCTGGGGTGACTGTTTTCCGAGTTATTAAAGGAAGGTTTTACCCATCTTAAAACTTGAAACAGATCCGACTGACATCGAAAGTTTAAGACCTTTTTCCTTGACCTGTATTCTGAGTAAATTAACTGAAAGAATAGTTGTTAATCAACTACAGTATTACCTGGACAGCTGCGGTCATAAATCTGAGAAACGGGCTGGCTTCAGATGGGGTTACAATACAACCGAACAAATTGTTCGTTTGACTCAACACATTAAAGACAGCTTCCAAAAGAAGCAAAGCATGCTAACTGTTTTTGCTGATTTTAAATCAACTTTTGACAAGGTCTGGAGAAAGATGTTGCTCAAAAATAACCTACCATCTCTTGAAATTAATAAGTGATTTCCTCTCTCTGCACTTCTTAAGTATCAAATATGTAAACTTTCGCTCCATAACTTTCTATACAAATCAAATGAAAAATATTTATTTGTGTGAGTGTTTAAAGTAAAAATTTGTGTCGATTGTGGCATTTTTTAAAGGTTTGTTATAACACACTAATAATTTTAAGATTAAAGTAAAGAAATGATTTTTTTTTCAAAGTCATTTCTTTGAATCTAGAATAAAATGTTTAGCTTCCTGATCTATTGTTTTTGATAAAAACTGCTCTTTCTCATTTTTGATAAAAAGGATCTTTTCTTATAATTTTCTAAAAATGTCCTAATTAATTCAAAATATTTGAAAAAGATTTTTATTCTCTTTAATTATTATTTATTTATTCTTAATGAATTTTTGTGTAGAAAGTTATTTTTAAGTCTTTTATATTGCTTAATGTTCAAATTGTAAATTTTTTGTAATGAATTAACTTGTTATAAATTGTATATTAGTTATAAATCATTTTGATAAAATTTTTTTTCTCATTAAGTCTTTGATTATTCTTTCCTTGATTTTTTATTGAAATTGTGTTCATAAACTATTTTTTCTGTAAAAATCTCAGGTTTAAAAGGCTACTGATAATTATTGAAAGTTGTTTTAATTTTTATTTACCTAATGTATATATTTTCTTTTTCATTAAAATCCATTTTCGCTTTAATTTTTGAAAATTTTCAGGTAGCGGAGCGAGTGTTGTATCACTGGGATGAGTTTCCAATTGTTCTGCCTCCTCCACTCACTGTTATCACTACAGAAAGTGATGGAAATAAAAAGGTAAGTCACAATTTTTACAAACTGAGAACTTTTTTAAATCTTTAATATTTTTACTTGAATTTGTTTTATTATAAATGCCAAATTTTTTTTAAGTAGCATACCAATGGCTAAAGCATATCAATTGAGAGTTGTATTTTTCTTTGTATTAGCTCTAATGTGTAATCAAGTTACATAAAAATAGTATTATTAAATTATTATGTTAGAGTTATTATTAAGTATTATGCTTATTATTATTTTATTTAAAATTTTTGTTTTAAAGTGAACAGGAAATTAATTTGATGATAAAGATCAGATATTCTTTTACTAGTAATCTTGATGAAGATTTTGAACTACAATAGAGAGTCTGACCTTTTTATAATGACATAGTTGACTGAATTTTTAATTTTTGTATACTTTTTGTTATTTTTTTCCCAAAGTACAATAGAAGAGACAGAAATTTAAAAAAATTGTATTTTTAGTAGTATTATATTGGACTCTTGAAAATATCAAACAATTCTTGTTGAATAATGAATGCAAACATACATAAATTTGCAATAAAAAATATGCACCTGAGTATTTAGTTGCATAAAAGGGATTCTTAACCAATTAAACTGGAAACCAATACTGGCTTTTGAATTTTAGAAACTATGTTGCAGAAAAATATTATAATTATAATACTTTGATTGTCATAATAAAAGAAATAAGAAAAATAAGAAAGTAAAAGCAATACTCATAGTTCACAGAAAGATAATTTGAACTCTAATACTAAAAATGACAAGGAACACTGATGTAAAATAAATACCAGTATCTTAAATATAATTGCATTCAGATGTGTAAGAGGATTAAATTTAAAGTAAAACAATTAGAATAATGAACTGGGAAAAAGTATACTATTTTACAGTATTGCAAATAAGTAGTTTTAAGATGATTAACAACGCAGTTTTCTAGAACATTATTTTTAGTTTCTAGTTTTTTTAATTTTTACAATGTGATCACTTTTTTGAATTTATTTGAGATAGTTCTCTGGTGATGTAGCTAATTCCTTAAAAATTTATGTTTTGGGTCTACATTTAAAGCAAGATCTGAAGCTATTTTTATCTCTAAGGTTATTTTTAAAGTAAAGTTGGCTGTAATTAGTCATCCATTTCATGCTTTTATGGAAAAATACATGTTTATCAACTACTGACTTGCTTTACAAAAAATCAAACAAAATTAGGAATTTTAACTGTTTATATAGTCAGTATCATAGATTATAATATTCAAGATAAGTGAGCAGCCCACCAAGTGAAGTGCAATCTGAGATATGGCTTTTGATGGCAAAGAATGTTTCAGATCTTGGCATTCATTGTCAGATATACAGTCCCAATGCAATGATTTACTATAACTAGTATATAGTCAAATGTATCAAATTAATCAGTTCTTTGGGATAGATCTTCCATCACCCAGCCACAACCTTATGCCAAGTGACTATCACCTGTTCCATTACCCAAATGAGTTTCTCACTGGTCAGTTGTATGATATCAATAAAAAAGATTTGTTTTTTTTCATATTGATTGTCATTACTGACATCTGATTTGTATAACATAGGGACTGATAAAAAAAAAAGGACTTCTGGAACTCATTATAAAGTATTGAAATGAAGTAACTTTTTTTAAAAAATAGCTTATTATATTAGGAAGGAAATATAAAATTTTGGACTGTATCTTTTCTATGTATTTGTTTTTATTAACAAATGAACCATTGTTTAAAAAATAATCCCTGTATTTGTTATATATTTTTTCAGTGTAATTATAAAAGTTATAACTGTATTTGTGTAGGCAAAACCTCTTGTTGTACGAGATCTTTTTGTGGCACCTACATTTGAAGAACTGAATATTGTATCTCTAGATGCAAAAGGTGCCCCTCAATCTCTAACAAAAAAGCAATTATTGAGTGTAAAGGAAAGTGGGTAAGTTTATTTAGAATGTCTATATAAAATAAACATTTTGTTGTATTTCTGAGAACATTTTCATACTGAGAAAAGACTGTGATAAGGTGCTCTATCATGCCCACTATTTAATTTGGTACTGGAAAAATCCACAAGAGACTCTGAATTAAATACAAGTGGGACTATTCTGCAGAGAACAATCCAACTGCTAGCTTTTTGCTGATGATATCAATATGATTGGGTACACTAAACTGGCAGTTGTTGAGGCATTTATCTCACTTGAGAAAGCTACAAGAAAGATGGGCCTTGACTATCAATGAGGGTAAATGTAAATTTGGGATTATATCAATTGAATTGTGAATATGTTCCCTTAAAGATAGATAATTATACTTTTGAGACTGTGAACCACTTAAAATATCTAGAAACAAAAATTTCACACAGCAATGGTATAAAAAGTGAAATAAAAAATATTTTACCTATGGCTAATAGATGTTTTTATGGCCTTAGAAATCAACTAAAATCAAAATCAATCAGTTTAAAAACCAAAACAAACCTTTAAAAAACTTTGGTAAGGCTAGTTGCTCTTTATGGAAGTGAACACTGGACCCTCAACAAAGCAAAAACGAACATGATCTTCAGAAGGAAAATCTTGAAGAAGATGTTTGGACTTACAAAACACAATGAAGTTTATAAAAAAATATGGTGAACTCAACATTGTAAAAGTTGCCAAAACATCCTGCATTAAATGGTTGGGTCACATATTTAGATATTATGACATTTCCAACTTTAAAGATAATTTTTTCCAGAATGGATCGAAAGCAAAAAAATGGAAGACCACCAACTTGGTGGCTAGATAACATTAAAAATGACTTAAGGGTAATTGAAGGCCTATTGCTTCAAATGAAGGCCAGATGGAGAAATCTTTTCAAGATGGCCTGCAACAGGTTGTAGTACTTAAGAGGAAGAATTAAAATAAATAATATAAATATTTGTTAAAATAAAAAAAAAATTCCATTGTAAATTACTTAATTGATGAATTTTTTGCACATTTGTTAATAAGGAATAAAAAATGTTTACGCTGTAATTTTAAAAGGATAATTTTTAATTATTTATAAAATATTAGTATTCTTTGTGTAATTATAGACTTGTTCTTTTTATAAAATTATCTGTATGCATAAAAACAATGCTGATATATTATAATAAATTATTTCTGCCACATATTATTGGAGAAGTAAATAAATAGAATTGTAGTAGCCTGGATGTTATCCTTGTTGCTTGATGATGGTTTGAAATGATGAAATATTTTGCTAATAATTCTCATGTTTTCAAACACAGTGTTAATAGTCAATCAAAAACCATATTGTGTACCTTCATTAGAATGCACATCAGTTTTAAATCATATTTTATTACAAAGTCATGGATTGTTACCCTTGAGCATTACTTAACAAGGAAATAAAATATCATAATAAATTTCATCATACACATAGTTTTATACACAGAATAATTATCTTATTTATTTGTGCAGGGAAAAGACATGAATATTTAACTGGAAGGTATAGTTTTAGAAAACTAATTTACTAATCCAACATTAACCCATAAGTCTAGATATGACTTTTTTTTTATTGTTAAATCATTTAAAAAATTTTTATTTACATTTTGTTGTAAAAAATAACAAAAGCTTTATTTTTCAGAAAGTCTGCCAAGAATTCATGATTTGTTTTAAAATTAATGATTAAGAATTTATCAAGAATTTAATGAAAGAATCTGATTTTTTAGAACCTTTGAAGTTGAGAGCATGAATTTTCCTGGACAAGTTCACAAATGGCATTTAAGTCAATTGCTACAGAAGGGAGTGCACAATATTCATGATACTCTTCTGCAGGTGATTTTTCTTTATTTCCAAGGAACTAAACATACTGGCCAAATGACCCTTATATAATATTTCATGCTTTTTCTTTGTATAGAACAGTGATTCCCAAAGTGGTCTATGTGGGCCCCCAGAGGTCTATGACAACCTGCAAGGGGTCAATGTCAGCAAAAAAATAATTTTGGGGTCCATCAGGCGTAATTGGGAATCTACAATAGCCAAAACCGGATCGAGACTTTAATTTTAAAAGAAAATGTAATGAGGTGTAAACTAGATTTACCTATTTAACAGCTTTATTTACTAATTTCACTGGGGTTAATTTGCAGTTACAAAGCAACAGCATATATTTTATCATAAAAGGACCATCATTTCAGTGTTTCTTGCTAGAATTAAGGTAAAGGAGTATGAAACTGAATGTCCCAAATTTTAACAGTTTCTCAATTTGTCACTGACAATCTGCCAGAAAAATGATGTTTTAACCTATGTTCAATAGTTAAATGCCCTTTAGTTAGGTTTTGAAACTAGGTTTGCTAATGCTTTGACTATGGTAATATCACAGTAAGTAATGAATTCATATGGTCACATTGAAAATAAATGTCCCATTACAATAGGAACTGATTTTAATAGTCCTAACGAAGATCTTAAAGCAAACTTTTTCGAAAAAGTGCCACTATTTGATAAAAAAATAATTATGCATGCTACTTCCAATTTTTCCAATAAACAAATATGGAAAAGTGAAAAATGTTACTTTTAGGCTTATTATGGTATTTTTACTCAAATAACACATTTTTTAAATGCAAGTCTATGTAGTCAAAATTTAAAATTAATATAATAAATAAGACAAAAGTACCACTAACTTTGGTTTTATTGTAAAAATTTTTTTACAAGTTCAATCAATTAGGTTAGGTATAAATACAAATGAGTAATTTGAATCATTTAATTCAAAATAATTATTAAATGCTCAGTACTTAATGTGACTTTTGAATTTCTACTTTTTTTTTTTACCATGTCATCTATATTAGGATTAGCTAACAAAATTAGATCATTATAGGTGTACATCAGCTAGTTTTGAAAGATATTTGTTTTACTATGTTCATAGCAGAAAACATTAATTCACAAACATATTTTGATCCAAATTTTGATATTTTTTGTTTATAACAACCCCATTTCAATAAAATTGTAAAAAAATAATTGTTTATTATCTTTTAAAAAATTTTCAGTAAGTCTTTGCATACCACTGTTACAACTCCATTGTGCCACAGGTTGGCTACCCTTGTCTTAAAATAAAGTTTAGAAACGAATGTCAGCAATTGTGGCTTTAAAAAGATATACTTGTTATTTATCCTGAATTAAGGAATATCTTAAGAAATTTTTTAATTGATTTTTCTAGCGAGAAGGAGTTTCAACAAGGTTATACCAATCTCCAAAACGAAAAAGAAGGGGGGAGGGAGGAAAAGACTGGACACTGCTAACAGAGGAGATTTAGGGTTAAACCTGAAAAAATTAAAGCCAAATGTTGAAAATTTGTTATTGAAGCAACAGATTCATCCCACGCATTAAAAATATTTGTTTGTTGCTCAGCTATTTTATGTAAGAATTATTTTAAATATTACTTAAGTTTTAATTTAATTAATTCACATGTGTTTTTTCTTAAGTTTTAAACACTCTACTTAACTATAATTAGAAACATAAAACTTTTAAAGTATAAACTTTTAACGTGCTATACCAGCTGTGCAAAAACATTAAGTTGATAAATTTGCAAAATTTAATATCAGGTTAGTAGGGGTCTACATAAAGCCGAAAAACATGGCAAGTGGTCTATGAGACTAAAAAGTTTGGGATTGTTATGGTACTGATGCAATTCTGACAGGTGTCTACAGTGACCATGCTTTATGAAGTGATATTTCTAAATCTTTGACATTTTTTAAAAATCCTCTTAAATGCCTTTCCAGTTCATCCCACATATTTTGGATCACACTAATATCTTGACTTTGATGACCATTTCAGTTGACAAAATACACCATGGTTATGTTTAAACCAGGTCTGTACAGTTTTGATGTGATAGGGAAATAGCATTGTTGTCCTGATATATTCTGTCACCACCTTTAAACTAATCTTCTATTAAGGGTTTAAAAACATTTTCTAGATGAGATAAGTACTCATTTCCAGTTCTGTTACCCTGTACAGTGATATATTCCATCCAAATGTTCCTTTGCCTCTAGTCTGCACGACTGATTGTATGCAATCTGGATGACCTGGAGAACTTTCATGTTGTTCCTGATGAATTCTTTGTCTGCCATCATTTGTAAAAAGTGTAAAATGACTCTCATCAGTCCATCTGTGTAGGGCATAGGTTCTCAACGTGGGCGATAACACCCCCTAGTAGGCGTTTAAGGCTTTCGGGGGGGGGGGCAGTAAGAGACAAAGAAAATTTGGGGGCGTTCAGATGGCAGGGAGGTGCTTGGACAGATTAATGAAAAAAGAAAAAAAAACATAATGATTATGTACTAACAAAAGTAAACTAATACTGCTTATGTTGATTGTATGTATTTAAATCATTTCTATATCACCTGTACGAAAATTCACATATTTTGGTAGTTCGGGAAGTGGATGAAAAACTTAAAAATTACATTACATTTCTGTAGTACACATGTTGTCTTTGTCTGTAAGCAGTAGAAAAAATGTTTTGTTCACTGCATTTCATTACGTATATTATCTATGAAACATAATTAAATATGTTAACCAGGAATTAACATGTTTCTTTAAAGGCTGAAACTGTCAATTTATATTTATTTTGAAAGCATAGTTTATTATAAATTGCTTCGTATCTCCAAAACCCCTGTCTGTCTTTATAACACATAAGCTAAAACTTTTATTCCACTCTTTTAAATGAAGAAATTCAGTAGCGCACATTTCAATTCCAACAATATCCTGCCTATGACTAAAATATATAATATTACGCATTTAAATATATTTGTGGCAATAGCTTTTTCAGATTTTCAAGTAAAAAAATTGGGGCTTTAGAAAAAAATTAAATTAAAAAATATATTCTGTTAGTAATAAGATATTTTAAAAACTTAATTTTTGTTTTCACCATGTATTATGTACACTCTTATTTCTCTAGAGTGGAAGGGGGTGGTATCGCAATATTCACTAGAAAAGGGGGCGGCATCCAAATATTTACTAGAGAAGGGGGTGCCAGTTCAAAAAAGGTTGGGAACCTATAGTGTAGGGGAACGATGCACGTTAAATCTGTCGAGCTCAAACGTCCTCCCGTTGGTGTGGTAGTTTGGAGAGGGGGTGCCAGCTCAGGTGTCATCCTCATCACTTGACCATGATTCAAAATTATGAGGTCTGTTGCCAAAAGCCCTCATGTAGCTGAACAGTGTGGCGTTAATATTCACTCACTAACTCATCAGTCCATGGAACTTTTCCCCACATTTCTACATCCCAGATTTTGTGTTCTTTAGCCCAAGCATAACAATTTTTCTAATTTAAAACTGACAAATAGGGTTTTTGTGTTGGTCATCAACTTTTAAGGCCAAAAAATTTAAGTTCTCTTAGCATTGTTCTGTGAAAAGTCTTTGTTTCCAAGTTTAAATTAAACTTGTAATTTGTAGATTTGTTGATCATCTGCTTTCTCTATTTTTCTTTACAATCCACTCCAGTTTACTCTCATCACGTTTTTACATTTTCTTGGGTCTATGTTCCCTTGATGATGAAGCTTTTGTCCTATCTTTAGTTAAATATGCTTTATGTATCCTTACTACAATTCTGTTTGATATTTTAAGTTGTTTTTTTGAAATTTAAGAAAGTTTCATGCCATTTTGATGCATGCAAACAATATATCCACTTTTTTTAAAATCACTTACAAATTCTGTTGATGTCTTCATAAAACAAAAACAATTGGTTTTATAAAGTTAAAACAATCTTAAATTGAAATAATAAAGTCGATTACTTTGACAAGTACTTTTTTCTAAGATATTAATCAATATTATCTATAGTTGCAGTTTAAGGAAAAATAAAAATAAATGGTAAGTGATAAGTCATTTGTCCACTATGTTTATTATGAA
The DNA here is from genome assembly GCA_019973975.1 of Trichonephila clavata. Taxonomy (NCBI): domain Eukaryota; kingdom Metazoa; phylum Arthropoda; class Arachnida; order Araneae; family Nephilidae; genus Trichonephila; species Trichonephila clavata. Next base: position 74,457 of record BMAO01005780.1, read on the forward strand.
TTCCTTGATTTTTTTTTCACAAAGTAATCAAATAAATTTGAGTTAATATATAATTTATTTAATAAAATGTAATAAAATAATGTATATTTAATTATAAAAAAATTTTAATGTATGAAAATTTTTATTTTAAAAAGTATTTTTGTTCTAAATGTTTTGTCTGTTGTATTTGTACATCTAAATGTAATACCTTATTTTCCTGTAAAAATCTGCAGTGGTGTATTATCCGCAGAGCTGTTTTTTCGAGTGCAAAAATAAAAAACATTGCATAATCCGCAGCACCGTATAAATCACTGTATTTTTATGGTGAATAATCCAAAATGTATACTGCTGATAATGTAGTGTCAGATTAAAAAAATACACAATATTTTTGATTAAAATTATAAATAATGAATTGTACAGGGAAAAAAAAAATTTAATTTTTTTTCTCCATTAGACACTTATTGTTACCATAATTTCTAAGCTTTCGATTTTAATATCTATCATTTCTGACTTCTAAAGGCTGTAATTTCTTTGTCAGTCCTGCAGGTATTAGTTGCAGATGCGGACTTTAGGGCATTTTTAACATTCTCACTGGGATGGGCTTCATCGTGTCCATAATTAAAAGCTTTTGGTCACATTTTTCAAAATTAGCCTTTCCCCCCCTCCAGAATTGAATATTTAATTCATCAATGTTAAGCAATCTTGCAGTTTCCCGATTTCCTTTGGTAGCCTTTTCTAAAACGTTTCGCTCAAAATCAGCTGTGTAATTTGCATGCTTCCGCTTCAACATGACATATAGGAACTTGAATATTTCCAGGACAAAACACCTCGCACAGGTCAAGGCAGAATGGGTAATGACTCTAGCGACTGTAATATCTTTCCAAGGAATCAAATTCATTCTTGAACATAACTGGATGAAACTGATTGTAGCTGGCCAAGTCAAAAAAGCTTTCAGCCCCATCTGTTATTTATTTTATAAAACATAAATGGTATTTATGTCAAAACTTTATTGTACGCGTTTCTGATGGAGAATGTTTATCATATTATCCGCGGCGGCGTATAATAGGCGCAATGAAATTAGAAACTTAATTAACACATAATCCACGGATTATATACAGGAAAATATAGTAATCAAGATTTTATATTAAAAGAAGTGTATAATATTGTATTTAGGTTCATTTTCATCATTGTCCCATATATTTTTTAATAAACATTTTTTTTCCAAAAGGATATTGCTCTGTCTGTTCATCTGATAGTGGTTTCTGCTCGCAATAGGTTGATTTCTGACTTTTTCAGTGTGTCTCAGTCTGTACGTGCCTTCATTCATGGTTTAGCTATTTTATTAGGTAATTCTATGTTTTTCATTTTACAAGATGAACTTCTTAGCTAAAATAAAGTTGCTAAACTTTCTTTAACTGTTTTTATTTAGATGCATTCATTGGTATTCCTTCACTTTCTGCAAAAAATTTGGATATTCGAATACAAGAAGAACGGAGCAAGTATTTGGTTGCAGAACTTACAGTGCGGGTATTTATTATAATTTTGCCCTAATTTTATTTTTTTTACATATATTATGAATAACTTTTAATCTTTTTATTGCATTTTGTTTAATTATAGCCAAATTTTGAGGATGACATTGATAATTTGTGCCAATTTGTTAAACATCAAATTAGAAAACAGACTACTGAGAAATATTTATTTGTAAGTATTAATACTTTTTTTGGCATCATTCTTTGAAAGAGTATGGTGCTGTTGCATTAGCTGATTACAATTGATGAATCTTCAAATATTACTATTGGCTGCTGATGAATTGCCTCTAATTTTGAATATTGTCCATTATTCTTGGAATTTTTTATTTTAATTCAGTAAAATAAATAACTAACATTAAGCAGCTTTTATTTGTGTATATGTTGTGTGCCATTGATAAAAAACATTTGCTTGGTTAGCACTGCACCCAACTACAGAAAGAAAAAATTTTTATTTTTGAAAAACTTTTTTAATGTGTTATGTACCATTTACTTTTGTAAAAAAAATTATGAAATTTTTGCAAGTATAAATTTTTTTTGGAAATGTTTATTTTTATCTAGTCTCTAAATATTATTGCATATTTGTATATCAAATATTTTGGTCACATTAGCCAAGTGGCTGTGAATTAATGGCTAGTACTGTTTCTGTCAAGTTATGGGTTTGAGTCCTGGTACCACCAAAGGTACAAAATGTTGAAAGTCTTATTTATATTAAATCTCTCAATGTTCAAAGTTCTCATGTTGCTACGATGTGGAAATTTGGAGAGTGGGTTGCTGAATCAAAAGTGTCCTCATCGCTTGATCATGGTTCAAAATTACTAAGTCCTTTGCCAATAACCTTTGCAATTGTTGAGAGGCATTAGTAGAATATATTTTATTTTCTCAACACTGCTTAAAGTTAACTATTAGAAGTCGAAAAGTAAATAGAATACAACAGCAAAAAGGGTGATGCCACTCAAGATAATTCATTAAGCTAAAGTTTAACTAAAATGTGTGCTTGCTTGTAACAGCGATGCTTCATAGTGTAATGTTAATGAGCAATCAATCAAACTAACTGAATATTCCAATTTACTTATCTAAACTTAATGTGTTAAACTTATTCATTATAATTCAATATTTTTTTTTAATACATTATTTTAATTGATGTATTTTTTCTTTTAAATTTAGTTGTCTCATACTGAAAGTTTTCTTTTTCATATTTAATTATGTTATTTACTTGCTTTATTGCTTAGCTTTAACATATTCAACAGAATAAAATTTCTGTATATGAAGGAAATAAGCATTTTTTAAAAAACTTTCCTTTTAAAAATATTAGCTATGTGTAATACTAATTAGTTTATATTTATTTTAATTAGGGGAATGAAAAGTCACCTCCTCTACCATATTTATTCCAAACTCCAAAAGGTCATGAAATTGATTTACGTTTATTCAATAAAGGTAAATTAAATTAGCATAATATATTAATAATTAAAAAAATTTTGGAAGTACTTTTTGTTTGAAATATGTGTACTTGTGTATTATTTGTTGTCAAGAAAGGATTGGTGAAAAAGTTATCAAAATCATATAATGTGTTAAATTCCTATAATTCTACATCAGTGCTTTATGGCAAATACACATGATTTCTAGTTTTATGATGTTAGATGACATCATCATTCTCATCAGCATTTAGTTTCTTGTGTTTGATATTTTTTTTCTTTCTCCTATCTTTGTTCATCCTATTCTAAATTTATGAACATGTGAGTATGGAATATTTGACAAACTTGGAAAGCAGGGATGTATAATCTATTCTAATGGCTCTGTCAATTTAAAAAAAAAGCTTGAAAAGGCTGGGTTTTGTTGGACAGTAAAATAAAACAAAACATTTATTCAAAAAAATGTTATTCAAAACAATAAAATAAAACATTTTATAAAAAAAAAGGGGGGGGGGCAGTCATAGAGACTGCCGATAGAAGTGAAAACGTAGAACTTTTAGTATTAAAATTTGAAATTTCATAATGTTTGAATTAAAGTTATCAACTTCAATCTGGTTTTCACATCTATTGACACTCCGAGCAGCAATTATACTCATGTTTATATGTTTTTTTTTATTATTCAAATATATTACATGACAAAATATAAATACAATTCAATTGGAATAACAATTAATATACAATCATATTATTTATGGATAGTATTTATATTTACTTAAATTTCAATGTACTTGATTTTTAACATTATTTTAATTGTTTGCATCATTGTCATCGTTAATTTCAACAATCCTTAGACTTTTTGTACTTTTAATTATTTCATTTTGTTCTAAAAAGGATACAATAGGCTTATGGTAACTAAAATAAGAAAGGAAAAAGTTTGATTCAAATTTATCTATGTATCGCGTAAAAACCGCATCGATCATCGTTTTATATTTTGTAGTACTGAATTTTCGATCATTGGGCATATTTAAATTAAGTGTTTCATTTAGAAATTCAATTAGTGGTAGATTTTTATCATCTGCAAATTTAATATTGAAGTCTCCACTTAAAATCATCGGTACATTATCATATTTTTCGCCAAATCTTTTTTCAAGTATTTCAAAACTCTCTTTTATATAAATCATCACATTTTCGAATAAAAATTGTTGCATCTGTGTCATGGATTTTCCAGGCGAAATATAAACGACAACCATTAATATGTATTGCCCATTCTCGGAATCGCAATGAGCAACAGATATTTCGCTATATTAGAAACATTAACACCAATGCTTCTAGTGAATTTAGTATGTATGTCCATATGTGAAGTAATGAAGTGTGACGTATCTTGAGTATTGTGGTAAATAGCTACGCCTGCTGCTGGAACTTCGGGTCTTTAATAACTTAAAATTGAAATTCGGAATATCAAGTGGTTCTTCATTTTTCATACGAATTTCTGAGAAGAGCAGAACATTTGACTTTCTTACAATAGCATCATTTTTTAGGTCAGCTGCATGCGCATGCAAAATTTGACAATTGAATGAAAATATCGATAATTCTTTCTTGTTGGAGATGAATCCTAGAAAAGTTTTGGTTACCATTTGTAGTGTATTGTTTTGTAACCTTTTCAATTCTAACGTTAGATCCTCTCAATAACTTGTTGATCTTTTATGATGTTTATTTGCATTAATAACCATATTTTCAACTTCAACACATTAATCTTGAATTGTTATTAGATTTTATAAAATTTTTAATTTCAAAATCCACGATAAAAATGATTGAATGGACTAAATTCATGTGACGTCACGATCACGTGAAAACTGTGTCACGTGATTACGCTGCCGTTTGTTTACTACCATCGCTAGGACTATTTTGCTATCGCAGTTTCACATTGTACTTTTAAAATGTCTCATTTTGCTAAAATGGTTGTTCAATCAATAAATGAAAATATAATTGAGGAAAAAAATCACTTTTTTTCATATACCAGGGCAAAATATGAGTGTTTTGAAAGCATGTTGAAACGTGAGGATTATAAACCATCTCCTCCCTGTTTATTATGTATGCAATTACTTTGAAGAATATTTTCAATACCGACGCCAGCTTAAACCAAGCTTTATTCTCACTATTTTTGTCTTCACAAAAGAAACCTGTTCTAAAAGGATTTTGGAGAGGTGTAGACATTCACAAACATGTAAATACTTCAAAGCAAATTTTTTTATTTTAAATAAAATTATATTTAGATCATACATAAATAAGAAAGTAAAATATGTTAGTTAACTTAAGCAAATTTTTGTTTATTTTAAATGAAGTTATATTGAGAACATATAATGTTTAATTAACTTAAGTTTTACTTATTTTACGCATCTTCATAGTAGTAACAGAGGTACTTAAGTATTTAATTATCTAAGATTCGAACACAAGAATATGTTTATAGATAAATCATACTATTATTTTTTATAAACTATATGTAATTCAATAAGAAGAAAAATATATTTAAGACTAAAGATAATTAAATTGAATTTCTGATAATTATTGCACCTTTTCTGATGAAACATTCCCTTAATATTGTATAATAATTTTTAAAAGTAGATCAACGTATATATTAAAGGCACTTTATACAAAGACAATTAAAAAAAAGTATTCAATTTGTCATAAAAAATTGTAATGCAAACTTTTAATATAGTTCATACTAGCATTAATAACATTAATTTGTGATCCAAGTGTCGTATACCCATGCATTATATTTAGTATCCCAGATATAAAAGTGCAATTTCCAATAGAAAACTATTCAGTTCTGCAAAGCATTGTACTAACGAGTAAAATTACAAACACATGTTTATTTAATGCATGTTTTTTTTTTCTCAGGAAAGTTACAATTTTTTGCAATTTTTTTTTCGATACTTAATATAACAAGGTTTTTAAGCATTCTGTACACATGCATGACTGAAGGTAACTCTTTATTAATTTTAATGTGCTTAAAGAGCACTTGCTATAGTGACTGCAACTTAGAGAAAAGTATTAAAACAGTTAATACATGTAGAAATAACTCATTATAATCATTTAGTTAATTATTAGCCCTGATTATGTACTTTATATGTAATTAAAAACTCATAATAATGGATAATCACATTACAATGAATATATCCTGAAAATTATATGTTAATATGAATCATTGCTTTAACTAAAAATGAAATAGTATTTTCTTTTATTACTTTAGACAATCATTTCTAAAAAAAATTTCAAACGTTTTTAAAGAATAATTACTAAGTAACTCAGACAGTCAAAGATGGAGAATGTTATTTTATTAGAAACATTTCAAATATCTTTAAATGCTCCATAATATTGTAAAACACATACATATATATAAAGTATTTATATGCAATACATCGTACCCCCCCCCCCCCCCCGTAATTCTGTTGAGAGTCGTTCTCCCCAAAACCGTTCTTAGCGGATTTAAATTCAACGAAAGAAAAATGAAAACCAAATTCCATTATTATAGTCCTTGTAGTTGGAAAAAAGAAATTTTTTTGTCAACACACCCCAGTAACCCCCTGCACTCCCAGGAGTTAATTCCCATCAAATGCATTCATAGTGGATCCCTATTCAACAAAAGAAACATGCTTAACAAATTTCAAGTGCACAGGTCTAACAATTCTAAAACAGGGTTTTTTTCCTATATCTCCCCTTGACCCTCAAGTGGGTTGGTTTTTGGTTGGTCGATTTTTGTTTTACTCTTTGTTTGAGGAACTCTATTCCATGAAAGGATCATGCCTACCAATTATCAAGCAGGTAGATCGAATAGTTTAATAACGGAAAAATTTATCTATTACGCCCCTTAATCCCCCCCCCAAAGGAAACTTGGGGGTTAATTTTCGCGAAACCCATTTTATAGCGGTTCTGTACTCAACGAAAAGAATCTGCTTACCAAATTTCAAGACTGTACATCTAATAGTTTAAAAATGGAAATACTTATCTATTCCTTGAGCCCGCTCAACGCCATGGGGGTCTGTTTTCACAAAACCCATTTTGTAGCAGATCTCTACTCTATGAAAGGAATCTGCTTACCAAATTTGAAGACTGTGAGTCTAATAAATTAAAAATGGAAACAATTATCTATATCGCCTCTTGAGCCCCCGCAACGCCACCTGAGGGTCGATTTTCACAAAACATTATATAGTCTATCTTTACTCCATAAAAGGATTATGTTTATCATATTTAAAGATTGTACTTCCAGGAGTTTAAAAATGGAAGTGTTGTGTGTTGCTTATGCCACCTGATCAACAGGTCCATGAAATTCATCGCGGCTAAGGGCTAGAATTTTATGCTTGTCGTTAGCCTAAGCTTTGAGCCCCATTAAGGTGACAGCACGATTTTGCTCGGTACCACACGATAGACGGCAACATCATTCGGACCCACTGATTTAACGAGCACGTACTCTGTGTGCACTCGGAGGATATTTGGTGGCATCGGGCATTGAACCCAGGCCTTCTGGTCTGGAGACCGATGCTCTAACCACTAAGCTACCCATGGTCCTCAAAAATGAAAGTAATTATCTATAATGCCCCTTAAGCCCCTTAAGTCGATTTTCACGAAACCCATTTTGTAGGGTATCTTTACCCTATGAGAGGAATCTGCTTACCAAATTTCAAGACTGTGTGTCTAATAGTTTAAAATTTCAATGATTATTTATATCTCCCCTTAACCCCCCCCCCAACACCCCTTGGGGGACAAATTTTCCCAAAACCCATTTTGTAGTGGATATTAACTCCATGAAAGAACTATGCCTACCAATTTTCAAGACGGTAGGCCAAGTAGTTTAAAAACGAAAATATTTATCTTTTACGCCCCTTAATCCCCTGCAACACTACTTAGGGGGCTATTTTCCCAAAACCCATCTTGTAGCTGATCTCTACTCTATGAAAAGAATCTATTTATCAAATTTAAAGTCTGTGCATCTAATAATTTAAAAATGGAAATTCTATGACGCCCCTGCAATGCCACTTGGATGTCGGTTTTCAGTAAACTCATTTTGTAGCAGATCTCTGCTCTATGAAAGGAATCTGCTTACCCAATTTCAAGATTGTATGTCGAGTAGTGTAAATATGGAAACAATTATTTATAACACCTTTTAACCCCTCGTAACGCCCCTTGTGGTTTGAATTTCGCAAAATCCGTTCTTAGCTGATCTCTACTCCATGAAAGGAACATGTCTACCAAATTTCAAGTCTGTAGGTTGTATGGTTCCGGAGATATCGGGATTAGTCCGTGAGTGAGTCACTTTTCTCCTTTATATATATAGATAAACTAGAAATCTGCTTTATCACAGTAGTAAGAAACGTCTAAGCCACTGTAAAATACTAATCCGGATTGCGCGCTGCATTACAGAGGTTAAATATTGGTGTGTGTGTGGAAAATAAATAATGCAAAATTTTCAAACACCAGAATAATTACAAAGATTTAAACTAATTTTAAATAATATAAAAATTTCAAACGCCAAAATAAATACAAGTTTTTGAAATAATTTTCTGTTATTTCTTTTTTTTCTTAAAAAAATTAGTATATTTATTTTATTGAAGTGTCTATTGTACCGCACACAATGATTCTTCAATTAAACGATTCAAATAATAATAAAACAAAACCACTATTTCAACAATGCACAGTATATATTCATTGAACTTTTCACCAAATCCATTCAATTTCACTTATAAGATATACACTACGTCAGCTGTATAGCTACAGATATACTACCATAAGCATGTCGGTGACGTGAACGCAAGAGATTTCACCCATCCAAAAAGTTTCTAAGGCGAACAGCACACTATGCATGCACCAGTCAGAGCATGTCAGTGACGCAAACCCAAAAGATTTTCTCCTACCAAAAAGTGCCCAACGCTGCTAAAGAAGTTTTCACTTCAAAAAAATTATATATATGCATGTAATAACTTGCGTGTCTCGTTTCCTCTTTTTCTAAAGGATTAAAAACATTATTTTGATAAATTTATTAGTGATTTCTTGTTAAAAGGATTAGACCTTGAATTTTTGATTGGTTTATTGGTGTTTCCAAGTAATGGAATATCATAATGGCTTACACATGTGTTACTCATCAGCAGCAGCATTGGCATGACATCCCTTTGAGCCCCTGAATCTTCTTCAGAAGTTTTTCCCATTCTGCCTTTCTCCCAGCAGTTGATCTGCCATTCTTCATTTTTAGAATGGCAAAGTCCTCATCCCCACACAGTCTTTCCATCTCCTTTTGGTCTTGTATTATAAGAAGTTGTATTAAAAATTTTCAATGCTGTTTATTCTGGGCTCACTTGTACTATATGCCCTGCATAAAATACGCCATATAATACGCATCTTTAACACAAAAAATAAGACTGAGATTAATTGGTGTGTGTTATACTCCAAGTATAAAAATGAGAAGTTTGAAAAAAAAAAAAGATATGAGCATAGAAAAAAATTAGACTTTTACATTGTGAGATCCACTTTATAAATTTCAGTTTATTATGTTAAAAGCAAAACAATTATTTAAATTTATTATTTTGTTCACTTGAATTTATTTATCATTGTTTAATTTTTTGTCACCGTGAACTGAACGATATTGAAAAAGTATATTATTTTGTACGCTGTGACAACAAGGAAGTGCTCGTTCTGTTTTGTTTAATTAACAGTATTCCATGAAAAAATTGTTTACCGTTGAAGGTTACCATATCTACACTGAAAGATGTAATTTTAAACAGTAAAGAATATAAAAATGATCCGGACTTTGTTTCAACCGTACTAGCCACAACTGTTTCTGAAAGGCAGAAAAAAGAAGAGAGAAATCGCCAAGACGAAGAGAGAAATCGCCAAGACGAAGAGATAAAGCGCCAAGAAGAAGAGAGAAAGAGCCAAGAAGAAGAGAGAAAGAGCCAAGAAGAAGAGAGAAAGCGCCAAGAAGAAGAAAGAGAACGACAAAGACAACATGAGTTGGATTTGGCGAGATTAAACTCCCGGACAGTTTTACATACTCTAGATGATCAAACTCCAGAGTCAGGTAGTGTAAAAAAGAAATTTCACTTACCTAAGTTAGAATTACGCCATTTTTCGGGAGATTTAAAGGACTGGTTACCTTTTTGGAGCCAGTTCGAACATGTTCATAATGATGTTGATATAGCACCAGAAAATAAATTTCAGTATTTAGTGCAAGCAACCATTAGCGGCTCACGCGCTCGGGAGGTAGGGGAAAGTTTTCCACCCACCGGCGCCAACTAGGCCAAAGCTGTTGAATCTTTAAAATCGCGTTTTGGTCGAACTGATTTACTTATAGAATTCTATGTCCGCGAGCTTTTAAAATTGGTTTTACAAAACGCTTCGCAAAGTTCGACTGTTAATTTATGTACGCTGTATGACCATTTGGAGTCTCAGATTAGGGCATTAGAGACACTTGGCGTAACAACGGATAAAAGCGCTGCTCTACTTCATCCTTTGGTTGAGTCATGCTTACCGGAAGATATACTAAGAGCATGGCAAAGACAAAGAGGTCCTGATTTTCATCATAGTGGCGAACCACAAGAAAGGCTTAGTAGCTTACTAAAATTCTTAAAATCTGAAGTAGAATCAGAAGAAAGGATTTGTTTGGCGATGCAAGGTTTCGGTTTAAACAAAAAGAAAGACAATATTGGGTTTAGAAATAAGAAATTTGAACCAAGAGTAAAACAAAATAAAACACCCACCGCCTCCGATCTTTTTACCAATCCACATACTCATAAAACCAAAAAGTCATGTGCGTTTTGCGAGAAAACTCATCCCAGTGCAGACTGTTTTTCTGTGCAAAAAATGAGTTTAGATGAAAAACGAAGGATTTTGAGGGAAAAAAATTGTTGTTTTGCCTGTCTGGCTCCCGGTCACCCCGTCCGAAAATGTCGTTCATTTTTGAGATGTGTAATTTGCGGGAAGAAACATGTTCCCTTGATGTGCGAAGCAAACAAGTCAAGAAAAAATGATTTCAAGAAGACGGAAGAAGCTGAAGTTTTCAACGAGGTCAACATGTCCAACCTGAGTGTGGGTCCTAAAGTGTTTTTACAGACTCTAAAGTGTAAGCTCATATCAGATAAAAAAGAAAAAATCGTGCGAATTGTTCTGGACACCGTCTCGCAAAAGTCTTATATTGTAAAGAGTCTTGCCGAAGAAATGGGATACGTTCCTGTAAAGAAAGAAACTCTGGTACATTCACTGTTTGGTGGGATTAAATCTAAAGAATTTGTACATACATGTTACAGAATTAGGTTGAAAAATATTAAGAACAATTTTGCATGCAACTTTGAAGCTTTGGATCAGGTAGCTATTTGTAATGATGTATCACCTGTGAACTCCGGGCCTTGGTTAAAAGAGCTTCAAGAAAGGGATATAACATTAAGTGATGTGGGAGAAAAGCCACAACCTGTACAAGTGCTTATAGGAGCTGATCTTTTTGGAAAGATTTTAATCGGTCAGCGTAGGGTCTTACCATGCGGATTAGTAGCCATTGAAACTTTGCTTGTGTGGACTTTGTTAGGGAAAGTTCTTGATAGTAAAGTTACTACAAGCAATGCCATGTTAGTGACATCACTTTTCGCTAAAGAGTTTGACATTTCGGACTTCTGGAAACTGGATTCTATTGGAATCAAGGATCCTATTGAAAAGCTGTCTAAAAAAGAGCAAGAGGATTTGACTACTGAAAATTTTCTTCAAACTGTTAGGTACAATGAAGATAATCGCTATGAAGTTCATTTGCCTTAGTTAGATAACTGTGTGCCTTTACCTGATAATTTTGAGCAAGCTAAAAGAAGGTTAGACACCACAACCAAGAAGTTATTTCATGAAAATTTGTACGATAGTTATGAGGGCATATTTTCCGAATGGCTGCGTGAAGGAATTATCGAAGAAGTACCAATTGAAGAGAAAGATTTGCCTGCTAATTATCTACCTCACAGACCTGTTATCAAAGTTAGTAAGACAACTCCTATTCGCCCGGTTTTTGATGCATCTGCTCGACTCAAAGGACATCCGTCACTAAATGACTCCTTACATAGTGGTCCAAACTTGATTGAGCTCATTCCTGATATTTTGCTGCGTTTTCGAGAAAAGAAGATTGGTGCAATCGCAGACATAAAGAAAGCCTTTTTTGCAAATTAGCCTCTGTAGAGAAGACAGAGACTTCTTGAGATTTCTATGGTGGACAAATAAGGCTTGCAAAGACTACAGGTTTTTTCGGCATACCAGAGTAGTTTTTGGCGTTCGCAGCAGTCCTTTTCTACTAGGAGCTGTATTGAAGTATCATCTTGAGCAAAATACTGATGTTGATCCTTTTGTAACTAATTGTCTTTTGAAGAGTTTTTATGTGGACAATCTTGTAACCAGCGTCCACAGTGAATTAGATTTGCAGCGAGTGATAAGTGTTTCTAATGAGTTATTAAAAAAAGGTGGTTTCATTCTGCGGGATTGGGAATCTTCACTAACAGAGGATGGAAGATCCTTCAAAACAGATCTGTTAGGCCTTCAATGGAATAAAATTGAAGACTGTTTTTCGCTAAATATCAGCTGGTTGAAAGAAGTAAATGTCGACAACATTACTAAACGCACAATATTATCGGTTACTCACAAAGTGTTTGATCCATTTGGATTTGTATCTCCTGTAATGCTTTGTCCTAAAATTATGCTACAAAAAACCTGGAAATTATCGTTGGAATGGGACGAAGAAATCACTGGATTCCTTCGACAAGAATTTTTACAATGGTTTAGGGAACTAAAAGTATTGGAAAATGTTACCGTTCCTCGCTGGATCAACGTTAATCCAGAAAATATGAAGAACTTCTCCATTCATACCTTTTGTGACGCAAGTAGAGATGCATATGCCGCAGTTACGTATCTTGTACAAGAGGGAGAATGTGGAAAGGTGCATTTTTTAGCCTCGAGATCACGAATATCTCCTCTGAAAGTAGCTACAATTCCAAGATTAGAGCTTCTATTGCTGCATTGGTGGGAGCAAGATTAACGAAATCTGTGTTGGATGCTCTTGGATGGACGGATATTAGATGTTTTTATTGGAGTGATTCCACTACCGTTCTTACCTGGATCATTAAAGATGAAAATTGTTCTATTTTCGTGAATAACAGAGTCCAAGAAATACGGAATATTAGCCAAGCTTTTTCTTGGCGTCATATTTCTGGCTTTGAAAATCCAGCTGATTTACCCTCCCGAGGATACAAAGCAAGTATTTTAGTGAAAACTAGATGGTGGGAGGAGCCAAAATGGCTTACTTTATTTGAAGACGAAGGACCATGCAATGAATATGAGTTTGATGAAGATGAGATACCACTAAAAGAGAAAAGGAAAAGCTCAATATTAGCTTTGGTGTCTGTAAATCAAGATTCATCTGCAGGCTGGTTTTATCAGCGCTTTTCAAAATATGAAAGCATTGTGAAGTTAGTGGGATGGATTTTGAGATTTGTAAAGAGCTGCAGATGCGATGTTCAGCTAAGGAAAAAGGGAAGTTTGGATGCTGAAGAATACAGGGCAGCAGAGAAACAAGTGATAAAATTGGTCCAGTCGGAATCTTTTGTGAATGAGCATGATGCAAAACTAAAAACTTTGAGTGCGTATAAGGATGCCGATAGAATAATACGGCTCAAGACGAAAATAATTTTCCGTCAGGATACAGAAGATTTTAGGGAACCAGCTGTTCTCCCGTCCAATCATAAAGTTGTCGAAAGACTAATATTTTCTCACCATATCAAAAATAATCATGCTGGAACTCAAATTTTGCTTAATATTTTGAGAGAACATTTTTGGATTTTGAGAGGAAGAAAAACAGTGCGTTCTGTTATCTCAAAATGTGTCGTTTGCAAAAGATTTTCTTCTAAATGTTGTGATGTTGTATCTGCTCCTTTGCCTGAAGATCGAATACGACAGGCAAACGTGTTTGAGATTTGTGGAATTGACCTGGCGGGACCTTTATTTTTAAAAGATGGAAAGAAGGCTTGGGTATGCATTTTTACATGCACCGTATATAGAGCTGTCCACTTAGAGCTTGTTTTATCGCTATCGACCGAAAGCTTTTTGCTAGCTCTACGGCGATTTATAGCTCGGAGAGGCCGATGTGAAACCATGTACTGTGATAAGGGCACTAATTTTGTCGGAGCTTCTAATTTGCTTAGAAGTTTAGATTGGGGCCGCATTTGTAGCGACAATGCTCTTCGTCCAATTAAGTGGAAATTTAATCCCCTTTCTTCACCATGGTGGGGTAGATGGTGGGAGAGACTAATTGGTATTCTTAAGTCTTTTGAGAAGAATACTTGAAAGAGCAAGTTTGGCATTTGAGGAGTTGACAACAGTTATTTGTGATTGTGAATCTGTAATCAACTCACGCCCTTTGACTTACATCGATGAATGTAACTCAGAATTTGTTCCACTTACCCCTGCGATGTTTCTTCAGGATATCAAAAACTCTGGTGTTCCAGACTGTGATGCGGCAGATTATAAAAGTCTCAACCATCGTGTCAAATACAGGTTAGCTTTACAGAAGGACATTCGAAAGAGGTTTAGGTCCGAATATCTTGGATCTTTGATAAGGAGGCCGGAAAAGACTAGAACTTCGATGATAACTCCCGGGGACATTGTTCTCATAAAAAGTGACAACGCCAATCGAATCGACTGGCCACTGGGGAAAGTGACAGAAATTCTGCCAGGGAAAGACGGTGTGTGTCGACTCATTAAACTTAGAACATCTCGTGGAGAAATTCTGCGTCCAATTCAGCGCGTCTTCCCTTTAGAGATCTCTTCTAATGATTCGTCTTTTCCACCTGACAAAAATGTATTATCTACAAAAATAGCCTCTATGAAGAATACTATTCCTAAGTGTTCTGACGACAACTCCATCGACTACGCAGTTGTTCAAAACAAGACAAGACTAGGACGGACTGTTAAAATTCCCAAAAGGCTGGATCTCTAATATAGTTGTTGAGCTGTGGGACTTCCACATCTCTAGGTGGGAGGATGTGAGATCCACTTTATAAATTTCAGTTTATTATGTTAAAAGCAAAACAATTATTTAAATTTATTATTTTGTTCACTTGAATTTATTTATCATTGTTTAATTTTTTGTCACCGTGAACTGAACGATATTGAAAAAGTGTATTATTTTGTACGCTGTGGCAACAAGGAAGTGCTCGTTCTGTTTTGTTTAATTAACAGTATTCCATGAAAAAATTGTTTATAACTAGGTGAGTCTTGGACTCTAGTTGACATGTTAATTTGTGAAATAAATGAGATTTGGCAGTATTAATAGTTTGGAGTATTAATTTTCAATACAAGAAACTTTTTATTTTTACGATATACATAGATTGAAATACTGTTTATTTAACAGAAATGACATTTTCCTTATGAACTTAAAGGTTTGTAATTCTAGACTTGTATGATTTTTTCTAGAGCTTGGAGTAATACTTTGAATAAATGCTTCAACACATAAGAGCATTGTGCAAGCACATTTCAGGTTTTTTTTCATAAAAAAGGGGGTGTGCATTATACGGCAAATATACCTAAAAATTAAAAATTGCTGTTTGAATGAATAGGTGTGCGTTATATGCTGAATTTTACGGTATTTCAAAATTATATCATTTTCTTCTACTGCAAGAATAGCACCAAATATGGTGGGCAGAACCTTTCTTTTGAAAGTCGCCAAGATCTTCTCTTCTTTTTTTTCAAGATCCATATTTCTGAGACATAAGTTAAAACTGATTTAATTAGTATCTTATACAACAGGATATACATGCTTTATTAACCGATTT
>BMAO01005782.1:0-18800 GCA_019973975.1 Trichonephila clavata
TGCTTACCCAATTTCAAGATTGTACGTCGAGTAGTTTAAAACTGGAAACAATTATTTATAACGCCCCTTAACCCCCGTAACGCCTCTTGCTTCGAATTTCTCAAAATCCGTTCTTAGCGGATGTCTTCTCAAAGAGAGGAACATGTCTACCAAATTTCAAGTCTGTAGCTGGAATAGTTCGGAGATATCGTGATTACTCAGTCAGTGAGTGAGCTGCTTTTCCCCTTTATATTGAGAGATAATAGCCTTTGTTGTGCTCCAAATCCCAAATAAAGATATTAACTGTAACTGTCATTTATTATTCAAATTTGAAAGAAAATTTTTAAGAAATTTGAATTCTTAATTTTTAAAATTTTTTCGCATTTGTAAAGAGTCTTTTTGTTTCTTTACTTAGAAATAGACAATTCTAATTTATTTTTCAAGCGTTTGTAGTGATAAAAGAACCTAAGAAACAGGACTGTGGAGGGTATAATTATTTTTGGTATCTTTTTAAAGATAACAAAAGCCATCGAAATACAAAAAAAAAAAAAAAAAAGCCTACGTTATGTTTATAATTTATTCAAATATAGTTAGAATATTATACAATTTTCCCTATGATTCATTCAATTGCTAATAAAGTTCAAATGATAAATTTTATCAACAATCTATTACTAATTATTATAAAACCTTTTTCAGTGATCTAATTTTTTAGAATATTTTTTTATAATTTCCTTTCAGTAGTCTTTATTTAAATTTCCTAAGCAATAATTTTTGCTAGGTAAAGAAATAAGTCAACATTTTCTTACTTTTTAATAAATTCCATCCACACAAATTACCTTCAACTTTAGAGTATCAGAATGTATTTTTCTTTGTTGATTTTAATTTATTACTTTATCTAAAAACAAATAGTTAAAGTTTGAAATTACTTATGGCTATCTTGCGTAGCATTTCAACATAAGTATTCATTTTTTTCAAGGAAATGATTATATTTGCAATGGTTAAACAAAAATTGGGAACTTTCATATTAGTGTCATTACAGCAAAATTTGCGCCATGCTAATGTACCATGATTTAAACAGAGAGGTTCTTATTTGTTTTATTTGAAGAGAAATGATTCTCGTTGCACAATTTTGGCTGTGGTGATGCTAATAGGTAGTACCAAAAATTGTAGTTTGTCCATCATTTCTGCTTAAGTATTATCTCTGAAATAACCCTGAGTCTTTTTTCAGTTTTGTCAGTATACATTCCTGCAGCACTCAAAATATTCCTCATGCAATATATGTAATGCATTATACAAAGAAAACAAAAATTATGATGCAGTGTATGAATAAACACTTATTAACTATAAGAGGCTAAACACATAAGATTCAGTTACACAAATAAACTTGAATGAGTCTAAAGTTATACATATAAATTACTGAATGCTCTTTCCTGCCTAATATATGTACTCTACAGCAAACAGGAAGTAGTATAAAATTAAGCATGTAATAAAAAAATGCATTAATGTATGTCATATTAAGATTATACATATAGAGTTTTACATATGAAGATGCTTTAAATTCATTATTAACAGACTGTTGCTCTTTACTCTGTTTATCTGTGAATGTAGAGAAGTTCATTTTTAATCTAACAATTTTTTTTGTATTGTATACGATGTTTCATTTCTTCACAGTTTTAGTGAAGCATTTTTTTATTAGTATTTATATCAGTAGATATAAATGTTTTCACAGCAAACTGAAATTGAGAAGTGTGACCAGATATTTTCAATTGGTATAATAAATTGTAAAAAAAATATATATATACTTTTATTACATTGGTATCTTACTTTCTCAGATGCAAATGGCTAATTTTGACTGAGTATTTATTATTTTCATACAAAATATGAGGATTTCTTAAAAATAACATGGAATTCTTAAGAATGAGTTTTTTTTATTAAGGATGAATATGTGAAATTACTGTCATTAGATCAAGATAAAGATATTAACTTTATACTGCGAATTTCTTTATCCATTGATGTATTTCTTTTTTCAGCAAAACAATATTTCATATATTTGCATGTGAAATTAGGAATTTACATATTATCACAACCTACTGGCGACATTATATGAAACGAAGCACATGATTGTTCAATTCAGAGCATACAACACATGCAAAACTGAGGTTGCAAATTTGGCAAGTAATCTTGAACATTGTTGATTTTTACAATGATACACAAGTACAGTGAAAATCATTATGAATTAAAAGTTGGGCACTTGTATTATCGCAACCTATTGGCAACATTATATGACATGAAGCACATGGTTGCCAATTCAGCATGTATGACACATAGGAAATCATGGTTGCCAATTTGGTGAGTTAAGAGTTGGCGATTGTTGCGATAATACGTAAGTGCCAAAAGTTGTACAATATTGCATGTTCACTTGTTTGTGTAGAAAAATTAAAATATTAATTCTTTTCTTTTTAGCTGAAAAGAGAATTAAAGAATTGCCAGAAACTTCTTCCTATCAGTATGTTTTTTTAAAAACTTTTTGTGCTCAATGTTTTTTTTATATTCATTTTGCATACTATTATTCCATATTATCCAGGAAACAATTTGATTTCTTTACTGTTGGAATTGATGGTTGAGAAGTTCAGGGTGACCTGTCTACAAATAAATTATTACCATTGGAGTTCTAGTAGCCTTTCCCCTTAAGATTAAATTTTTTCTTGTAATTCCCACAAAAAATAGTATATCATGATATATTTGATTAGTTTAATATGTTCTGAATATTCTTATTAAGTGTCAGTAATGATGAAAGAAGTATGTCGTTAAATTAAGGAATTACATAAAATTGCAAAAGTGAAGTTAATCAAAAAATGTTATGTGAATAATTAGCTTTCTTACCTAAAGTTACATCATTTCTGTAAAAAATATATTTGCCTTTTTTGAAGTGAAATTAAAACAAGTTTTCCCATATCATTTTTAACTTTGTATTCAGTTCCTAATTTCCTAATATTGTATTTAAAATTCTGATACTTATGTGCTAACATGATAGCAGCAAAATTTGTGCCTTGCAAATTTGTGTCTTGATATCAAAACAACAAAAGAGTTCCTCATGTTTTATGTGGGGAAAAAAAACTATCGAGGCAGATTTTGTTGAAAAATGCTGTGATTCGTGTGGGGCAAATATGGCTACAGTGATGCTAATATAAGTTAGTACCAAAATTCTTATTAAGTTTTTAAAATTATTTGTTAGTTTTTGTTAGGGTATGATTTTGTTTATTTAAGAGTTAAAAATTATATTTTTTGTAGCCTTATTGTGTAAGATGTTACAGAGACATTTTATAGGTGGTTCCATATAATTGTTAATAAATTTTAAAGTATTGCATACATTTTAAAGTGATAGAAATTTTTTTACATCTTATTTTACAAGTAAAACACATTTTTTAGTCGGAAACTTATAGAAGCTCTACATTTTTTATATGTGCATAAGATTTGTTATTTTCCTAGTGAGAATATTAGTAGCATATTTTTGCAATAAACAAGTTTCGGTTAAAGTGTAGTATAGGGGGCCCTTGGCGATGTCAGCTTCTTTGGTGATCAAAATGATCGCCGAGCTACTTCATTTAGCAATAGGTTTCCAGAAGCCAGAATGAATTCGTTATCTCACCATGATATTTAGATAAAAATCACCAAATCCAAGGGCCCTCCCCCACTTACTACACTTGAGCCAAGTTTCTCCTACGGATGGCTGATTCTATAATTTGTTCTAAATATTGTATTTTTATAATGTAATATGAAAAATTATCAAGACCAAAGCGTTAGCAATATTAATGAAATATTTATAGTTCTTAATTTCCTTGACTACATTGTTTAAGTTTGTTTTAAAAATGTAAAATACAGACTGCTTAACTCAATTTTTCATACTCAGTTTATATTCAAAGGTGCTTGAGGCTTCTCTTGAAAGTCCTGATTTTCCTAAGGGCTTTTCTCTTTAAATTTTTCTAGAAAGAACGAACAAAAGTGTCTCTTTTTAAAGTTTTCTGGAAGCTCTTTTCTCTCTCTTAAATTGAATTTCTGATAATGTCTGTGTTGTCAGGGTGTCATGAAGATTATCTTAAAAGTAGTGGTTTCTCTTGGAAAATTTCCTCTTCTCATATTCAAAGTAACAAGCTGAAACAAATTATGATAATCCAGTTTAGTTTTCTACAGAAGTGCAAAACAACAGAAATTTATTATATTCTACCACCATAGACTGACTCTTTCTGGGAGATGAACACAGCCTTTCTCAAGAAAAATGGAATTAGTTTAGTTAATTTTTTCTTTCAAGTCTATTTCCATTTTAATGAAATAGGCTTTCATTTTTAAAATTGCATTCTAGACATTTCTTAAATTTGATGTCATACATATACATGTAAATATTTTATTCTTATAATTTTCTAAATATCTATCTATTATTTTCTGATTTTAGTAAAAACAACTAAAATAAAAATAAATTGAATCGGTGTATTACTTGATGTCTGTTAATTGAAAATAGTTGAGGCAAGGAAAATAGAGTGAAGGATTGGAATAGGGCTTGAAATCATCGAGATTCCTTCAAAAACTGTTGAAAAGTTCAGGAGTATACTCATAAGAGATAAGCAGAATTTAAGTGAGCATTGCTTATGTACCATAAAGTTATTTGCCATTTGTATGTAGGAATATGTTCTTTTAAATTGCAGGTTCTGCTGTGTGAAGTTGCAGGCTTAATGAAAGGTTTGATAGAAAAGGGGGGGGGGGAGTGAAAGAAAGCAAAGTAAAGCTACAGTTTTTACTTTACTGTTATAAATATATTTGGTGTAATCTACTAAATGAGTTGTGTAAATATTATGCATTTACTTGCTTAAAATATTAGTTCTGTAATAATCCTCTTTTTACATTCATTTGTGAAACCAGTTTCTGCAGAATTCTGTTAGTTTCTTTCTGAATCAGTAAAATATATACATGTGATCATGCGATATCTGTTGAATGGATTTAAATTTTATAAAGGTGAATTTTGCCAACAGGCATTTTTTTTTTGCTAGAAGAATGATTAGAGGCATTTAAGATATCATTCAGAAGAAAGGCTACATACTTTGAAGAACACTACAAATTGCTCTTTTTGAGGAATAATTTAACACAAGAGTTATGTTATTTACAAAATATGCAAGAAATCATTTTATTTGACGTGTTGTAAATGAACAGTTTAATTTCCATTTGTGATATTTGTGCAACAAGTCCTTCTAACTCTAAGGAGTATTTACAGTCTTTTTCTCAGGTAAATATTTGTGTACTCATACAAACAAAAATATTTTTAACTGGGATATCTACAGTATGGCATTTCCAAGAGGGAGTAACTTAATAGGGAATTTGGATGTTTATTCTAAAAAAAATGTTTTCTCAAAAATGTAATTTAAAAAGCCATATGCGTACTCATACAAATGAAAAATCTTTTGTTTGTGAAGCTTGCAAAAAGGCATTTTCTCAAAGGATGATTTAATGAGGCATGTACGCATTCATACTAATGAGAAGCCTCATGTCTGTGGAACATGTAAGAAAGCATTTACTGTTAAAAGTAATTTAACTAACAATATACATATTCACACCAATGAAAACCCATTTGGTTGTGAAATTTGCAA
Organism: Trichonephila clavata; assembly: GCA_019973975.1. Classification (NCBI taxonomy): domain Eukaryota; kingdom Metazoa; phylum Arthropoda; class Arachnida; order Araneae; family Nephilidae; genus Trichonephila; species Trichonephila clavata. The sequence continues at coordinate 5,616 of BMAO01005782.1, forward strand.
AAAATGTTTTCTCAAAGTAGTCACTTGAAACGGCATTTAGGTATTCATACCAATGAAAAGCCTTTTGTTTGTGAATTTTGCAAAAAGATATTTTCCAAAATGTATAACTTAAAAATACATCTACGTATTCATACTGAAGAAAAAACTTTTATTTGTGAAATTTTATACAATGGCATTCTCCCATGCATGGACTTTAAAAAGGCATTCCATTGTTCATTACTAAAAGAAAAGACTTCAGTTTGTTGAATTTGCCAGAAAGCATAATTTGAATATAGATCCTTAGAAATTCATATACGTGTTGACATAGAAAAAAAATTTGAATATTAGCTGAATTTTATTAAATGTGAAAGGTTGTATGAACATTAAACATTTTTAAATTTCAAGAACACATTTCCTCAAAATGTATGCCTTATGTGAGAACTTTAAATTTGTATTATGATGCTTCTTTTATATATGTATATTCAATAAGCAATTCCTGATTTTGTCCTTTTCTGTATTATTAAGTAAAAAGATAGCCTCATAATAAGTGATTAATATTTTAAACGTGATCATTAACATGTGAAAAAAGGGAGTAGAAAAATCAAATTTCAAAAGTAGATTTTGCTTATTGATACACTCATGTGAAGAAGCTAAGTATAAATATCACATACATTTAAATTCCTAGAAAAAAGTATTGTGTAAGGTTAATTATATTCATGCAAAATGAATATTTGTTGGAATTTTTAAAAGATGTAGGAGAAGTCCAGTATGAAAGAGTTTTTATGAAATAGAAATAAATTGACTTTGTGGTGTACTTTCATAATATCGGATCCTTAATCATAATATCAGATGATCCCTACTTCACAGTATTGATTCTTGGTCCTTGCATCTTATTGGCTGTTAGAATCTCTTATTGAATTTCATTAATCAGAAGAAATATCTTCTGACATTTCTTCCATCTTCCCAGAATTCCACCCTGATGAAGGAAATATATATATTCGAACTTATTTATTCGTTGTGTTGGAAATAAAGTTTATTTTTGATAATCCTGCCCATTTTACTTTGCCACTCAACACACCAAAAATGGTAACCCACTCTTTGAATATAAACTTTAAAAAAAAATTAATTTTAAATAATTTTTTTTCAGCATTGCCTGTGCTTTCCGTAAATATGAAAGATATTTCAGCTGTTAAAATTCCAGGTTTTGTTTCATCAAACCCCACTTATGTTTTGAAATTAATTACCATGATGAGAAAACTTAGCCAATATCCCCTGTTTCTCTCTCATAGTTGTATGAAAAATGTACATCAATCATTAAATACATGCAAACACGTTTTTCTTAGAAATGACAAAATTCGACCCCCTTTAACCTCTCTTTATACTGGACCTCATTTGGTTAAAAGTAAATTCGATAAAAATTTTGTCATTGATATAAATAATAAAAATGTAACTGTTACAATAGACATATGCAAGCCAGCTTTTGAATTTTCAGAAGATTTTAATTCACAAAAGGGTAATTCAGATTTTTAACCACCTCTCACCAAGCAACAAATTGAAAATAAAACTGTTGTTGATAAAAATACTTTTTTTTTGCCGTTCCCTTTCATCACTGGGGGATACTCTATGGTGCACTTTTATAATATCGGATGATCCTTACTCACAGTATTGATTCTTGATCCTTGCATCTTATTGGCTGTTAGAATCTCTTATTCAATTTCATTGGTCAAAAGAAATGTCTTCTGGCAATTCTTCTATCTTCCAGAATTCCACTCTGATGAAGGGAATATATATATTCGAACTTATTTATTCGTTGTGTTGTTGTGTTGGAAATAAAGTTTATTTTTGATAATCCTGCCATTTTACTTAGCCACTCAACACACCAAATCTTCCTTTGGGCTACAGCATTTCTTGATCTTTTGAAAATTATTTGACTGTGAATTTATTATTCAGGTATTTATTTGTGAAACTTTTTTGTGGATTGGTTTTCTCTCAATCTGAAGCTCATCTAAAATTTTTCTTAAATTTGATGAATCTAAATAGTATAAGAGTTTTTTGGGAAGGAATAGGGTGACTTGTGTTTGGGGATTTATGTATGCTGCAATATGTAAAACATCTTTTCAGTAGTGAACATTTAAAATATATTTAACATTGTAAAATGTCTGAAAACATTTGAATTTTTTTTGTGTGTGTGTCCTATTTTAATGAACAGATTTGTTGAAATGCATATTTTCTTTCATATCAACAATGTACATCTACATGATTTAATTTTTTTCAGTTTTGATATTTGAAAATCAGTGTGCTAAAAATTCCTGTCTGACTGTTTAGTGGCTTAGAGATAACATGCCCACTTGGTAAGGTCAAGGCTGCTGGAGGCTAGGCATTTCTGGCTGGAGCCAAGGTTTTCTGGATGTAAAAATCATAGGCAGGCATGTCATATGATTATGTGACATGTAAAAGGTTCATTGAGTATCGATTTGACTCTGGTATTCTTCGCAATATTAAATCATGGCAGTATTTAGCATCCAACTAGAGCTTGAGTTAAAATTAATTCTAGTGTCAAAATTTGGTAGTGAAGAGCCACCACTAGATGGTGCTGCTATGAAATGGCTTTCACATTTGGAGACTTGCAGTGTCTGCAAAGAGTTAAGTTGCCTATATGCAAATTATTAGAAAAAAAAAAACTTCCTTTCACTGCTTATGTATTTATGAAGTACTAAATATGCTTGATCCATTCTCATTTGGAACTGAAAGCTTATTCCTGTTTGTAAAAATATTTCTATTTCAGTTGTCCCCTCTTCTAATTTTTATTTTCAATTTTTTAAAGATAATATTTCAACCTTTTGATTAATGCTTATTGTTTTACGTAGATAGTTAAAAAATCTACATCTAAAAATTACATCTAAATATTAAAATATTTGGAAAAAATGTGTTTAAATTTTAAAATCACTTTTAAATGCAATAAAAGGACTTCTGGTTTTGCCTCAACTATTTCTAGATTGAAAAATGTAGTTGAATCACATTGCTTAATTGAATCAGCATTTTAATGTTAAATTGAAAACTTGGGCATGTTATATAAATAAAGTTAATTCTTATAAATTAATCAAATTGTTAAATAGGCTTGTCTCTTTATTTTCATATTATAGTGCTCAATTTATATACAAGTTATTTTTATAACTTATTAAAAAAGTAAGTTAAGCAGATTGCATGTGATATACAAGAAATGTTGCCCAAAAGAATTATTTCATAGGAAGCTATTCTTTAAGAGTGAAGTTAAATAAAGTTATGTGAAATCATGTGGGAAAATGTTAACATTGCATGATAAAGGGCTATCAGTATACACAGGTATTATTTTACAAAATATTTAGATAGAATAATGTTACAATGCGAGCAAATTGAAATATATTTACTTGATTGCAAAATAAAGAGAATTTTTTCTTTTACATATGAATGATGTGTACAGCATATTATTACTCTTAAATATGTAATTGAGGCTACAAGATGAAACAAAACAAAAGTGAAATATTTGAAAAGAGGAATATATATAGTTCCTTATACTTACTGTGACTCAAAATTATTGGGAAAAAAAAAATTAAAACTTTCAAATATTTTTTTAAAGCTGTGTAATTTTACAAAATGTTTTTGATTACATGTATCTTACGAATGCACCACTAAAAAAATCTCAAATTTTACTTGAAATGTTGCTAAATACTTCTAAAATTAAACTTTTATGTACTAACTGAAAAATGCATATAAAAAAGTATTGAAACCAGGAACATAACTTTTCATAATACCACAAATATATTCCTCAATATGTTGGACCTCTTTTATGTTTTATGTGTTTAACCTTTAGGGATTATTTTTATTGGATTTTTATAAATATTTTCTTGTGTTTTATTCTATTTTAATAAAAATGATTTTATTAGTCTCCAAGCTTTTTTTTTAATTTGAAATTTTGATTTCATGGATTTTGTGTTCCATTTGTGCTTGGTAGAATTGAGATTGGGCTCTGTGCAGATGTTTTGAGTACATTTGAACATATATTCAAAGACTGCTAAGAGTTATGTTTTTAGCTCCTTCACTTGATAAATTTCATACACTTGTTTTTTGAGCACTTCGTTTCAAAATATTTAAATAAACAAATTTTTCCATTAAATGATTTCAAAAACCACCTATACTCAAGCACTTTGATTGTCTGGTTACATTCACCTTGATTAACAATTTTAGTCAGTTTTAGGTTTTCACTGTATCATTTGCTTTCCATCATCTTCAGAAATTCTGTACTTTCAGCCATCTAGAAATATAATTGATTTCTGGTTAGCTTCTCTTTTAATTTATATATATATATATATATATTGTGGGTTTTTTAATTGGTTTTTGGCATCAACCTGGGAAATAAGTTTGCTTAGCTAGCTACTCTTCTTTTTTAGTTTAAAAACAAGATCGTTAATAGTGACCATTAGTTAACTGCGATTGGTAATTAATGCTTGTTGCGTCAACCTACTATGTTGCAGTAATAATTGAGCTATTTGCATCTTTTCCATGCTTAAGAGCTAATTGTTAACTGCTTGCCGGTGTAGGTTGCTGTTTAGAATAAGTCAAGTGTAAATCTTAACTGGTTAAAAAAAATCTTTGGAAGCAAGGGGGCTAAAGGAATGACAAGTGCAAGAAAGTTTGATTGCTGTAATGTATGAATGTTCGAAGTGTGGAAATAGTATGCACCTGCAAATAAGGAATAATTCAGTTGATGGTTATGAATGGAGATTCTGTTCGAAAGTAGGAGAATTTCCACGATGTTTATAAGAGCTAAGGAAAGGTACGTGGTTCAACAAAAGTCATTTGAGTATGTGCAACACTTTGACTGTTCTTATATTTTGGTTTAGAGGGATTATAAATTAATTTATGGTGAAAGAGTTACAAATTAATAAAAATACTGTGCTTAACTTTAAATATGTTTTATGGAGAATTTTGCATTATTTATTCTCTTTAGAATGTTTTTGATATCTTTTGAAGAAGCTAAATTTTTAATAGGAGTTTCCTCTTAAAATTTTTTTATTTCTCTCCTTCGAACATTAGTTTTTTGTCTTTTAAAATGTTATAAATTTCTTTTTTTAAAGTAAAATTTCATAAATTTTCATTTTTGTTCTTAGGATATCAGTTTATTCTCTTTAGAATATCGTTAATTTACTAATTTTTAGAAGCTACTTTTTACATGAATTTGCTCTTAAAGCCATAACATTTTCCATTTTTACTCTTTCGGATGTAACCATGTTTCCTCGTTTCTTCGGTATCGACTTTGAAAAGCGCGAAAAACATCTTGAAAAGCGGTTTGAAAACATCTTTGCTAAGGGATAAGCTATTATGAGATTTTACCCTGATTTCTAAAAGTCTGAAGTCTTTTGAATGTAGTTTTTAGCGAATTGTGGTCGAGTGTTCTGTTTACTTTACAAATTAATGTTGTAACCAATGGTTTATTTATTTTTGTTATAGCTGCTAGATGGCGCCACCAGAATAGAGTACTTTCACGGTTTCCCCCTGATGGGGAAACCGGGAGTTGAGTAATTAAGACTGCGAGTACACTAGTGTGACCATCACACGGAAATCCTTCCCAAGGTTATTTCTGCCTTTAGTATTTATATATCATCAACTGTGTCTATGTATAATAAATGAACCTTATTTAACCCTGAGATGAATTGATATCATCGAATGAGTTACAAATTCATCCCAGCGAGTTACAAATGGCGCCCCACGTTGGGTGCCGTTTATTAGAAATGAATTGTCATTTATAGAAATTAATGAATTGTCATACATTATTAGAAATGTCCGTTTTCTGCCCCACTCGCGGATGGGAGAAGTTACAGAAGGAAATAAGAGAAAACATCAAATTTTGCGGTTTAACATACACACCCGCTCAAAACCTTCAAGGTTCAACACGTAAGAAAACTGACACTAAATGTATACAATGCAAAAAAAAAAAAAAAAGTAATAAGATACATTAAATGTAATACCAGATTCACAATACTTTGAAAAAAATTTCAAAATTAAATCCCGGGATTTTAGGGATCTCGGGGCTGCAAACCCTAGTTCAGGTGTCTAAGCAGAGCAGTCTGGAAGCCACGGTCACATTTGATTTCCATCAGAGAGCCAGGGGATGATCCTGTGTATCCATTGATGCGTACGTGGAATACGCCATATTAAATTTAGTTTGAATCTTGAAATTAGAGAACAAGTTCTGATAAGTGAGCGAAAGTGTTAGTAGCCGTTTCATTCTCACTACCATTTTTGACCCAGTCTATCAGCGATCTCATTACCTTTGTTATTCCTTGGATTCAGTGGAGGATCCAAACGCACACATATGCAATGCTTGTCGTTTCTCAATATTGGCATAAAATCTTGAGCATGTATTTTATTAAGCAGAAATGCTGAGGCGCTGTTTTTACTTAGCAGGGAGGGCCTATTGACTATATTTGCAATATTCATCAGTTTCTTTTTGCCTAAGAATATGAAAATTGTAACATTATTTAGTTTTCTTTTGCACTATACTTAAATCTTTGAACAAGGAAGGTCAGAAACAAGGACAAAATTAAAAGTTAAAAAAAACTTTTTTAAAAACAAGCTGTTATTAAATGCGCTAAAAGATTAAAATTAACTTTTCCTTTAAACTTTTTTACTATCAACTTATAATGCCATTACACAATTTATATGATATAAAAGCTCGTCGCGAGATTAAAGTACTCGTATTTACTTAGTTTGAAAATTTTAAAAATTGAAATGAATCGGATAAAGTTATTTAATTTACTTGTTTATCTACGCAGGTAAATCTCTCGACAAGCTTTAATATCATATAAATTGTGTAATGACGTTATAAGTTGATAGTAAAAAAAAGTTTTAAGGGAAAAGTTTATTTTATTCTTTTTAGCGCATTTAAATAAAAACTTGTTTTTTAAAATTTTTTTTTACTTTTAATTTATTTTTTTACTTTTTAGCTATCGCTGGACAGGTTTCTCCAGTCGGTTCATCTCATTCAACGCATCATTGTTGCAAGGTCGTTTGCCGGTTAATTTCGAACAGTCTAGCTAAAGAATTCTCACAAAAGTGGTATTAGACGAAAAAACAAAACTTTTTTTAAATCCGTAATTTTTAAGCATATTTTCAATCTTTGTACAGATCTCGGGTAATATATTCTACACACGAAAAAAAAAAGTTTCGTGAGATTATCTTTCATAAGACGAAGTTATTAAATGTTTAATTAAATTTTGGTATTTTTGAAAATCGTAAAAAAGTTTTTCGGTATTTATTTTTTAAAAATGATGTTTCTAAAAGAGCAAAGTATGAGCTGTTTCAGTACGGAATTTCGGTTCATTTAAACGGAAAAAAATTCATGCGCAACTATTTAGACATTTTAATAAAAACGCATCAATTTTGACTATTTAAAACAATGTTAAAAATACTAATATTATTTTGTAAAATAAAAAATAGTACATTTTGTGGCAAATTAAGGATCTTTCCAATTCTGTAATTTTTTTTTCTGTCTGAGTTTCATAGAAAAATTAGATCACTGTTTTAAGAACGTCACAAGTCCAAATAAATTCCCCCCTCACATCGTTCTTTATTTTGCGTCCGAGCACAGCGAATAAACAGCCACAGGGGTGAACAATTATTCGTTTTTAGGTTTTAGTTAATCTTTTACTAATTGCAATATCGGAATATAAATGGTCAAAACAAGCATTGTCATCCAAACTAAAATTGTGTATGCAAAATTTCAGTTCAATCGTTGAAGATATCAGCTTCAAAATTTAGTTGCAAGATTCCTCCCCAACAAATTACTATTGCTAATTAAATAAGGTTGTTATAAAGAATCAGCAATGCAGTTCTGTTTTAAATTCATATTTATTCTTTTTTACTTTTTTGTTTTGCTTAGCTGATATTGCATAAGAAATTATTAAAATTCAATATTTTCACTAAAGTTTCATGATGCTATATCTATGGAAGGAATTTCTCTTTCGTTTCTTTCAGAATCTGTATGATGTCTTAATTAAGGACAGAATTTTTTTCCGTTCATTTTAGTCCTTTTCATTTTTTTTTTTTTGTGTACAAATTATGTTTTTTTGCTCTTTGTCATGCTGTTCCTTACATCACAGCCACAAGTTCATATTTTTTATGTGTTATGTTATCTTGCTTTGTGTGTGGTTCGTTGCAATGACTTCCTATTCGAATAATGCTTTGTTGTCATCTTGACACATTTTTAATCAGTTCCATTTTGTGCACCAAAATTTTTTTACTTAAGTGCTAGAGACTATACGTACCAGTGCATATATATTTACATTTTTTGTCTTCCTTGCTTTTTTGATGTTATTTGCAGAGTGTTAAACCATATGTTATCTGTTATATAACTTTATTCCTTTATTGTAGGTATTTCTGGTAGTGTATCTCAGAATGATCTGTCTATAGAAACTGATATCATCTGTCAGAGTTCCAGTAGGATTTTTAAAAAGATTGAGGGTTTTTTTTGTATTACCAAAAATACCAATATTATATCATAAGATGTATTATTAGATTAGTTTTAATATGTTTTGAATATTCTTGTTACTTGTCATTAATGATGACATGCATGTTTGCTCTGGATTTGTAATCATATAAATTTAATAAAATATATTGTTGTACATCATTCTTAATCTGCTTTTTATGGATACAGTGAAGTCAAATTGAGACAAGGGTCTTTCATTTTTAATATGAAATTAAATTCTTAATTTCTAATGCATTATTTTGAATTATTTCTTTTTAATGTATTTGTTTCAGTCAGGTTATATTTTGTTTTTTAATGAGATTTTTATTAAATGTTCAATTATTCCTTATAGCCTTGTTATACTCATTATTACATGAACTAATTTATATAGATGATTCTCTAGCACTTAATAATTTAAATGACACATTTGCAGAGATAGAAAATTTACAATTCTTTAATCAAATAATTATTTGAGCAATAAGCTATACATGCTTTTCATTTTTACTACGTAAATAAGGTTTATTTATGTGTGAGATTATAATGGCTCATTTTTGTTTCAATTTCTTCCATTGGGAGACTGGTACTGTTGTTCTTAGATCAGTTCAGTCATCATTGGATGAGAAAAAGATACTCAATATTTCTTTACTTTTGTACTAAAATTCTTCATGTTAACAGCTCATAACTTATGATTTCAAAGGATGATTGTGTTTCTCTACCATAGAACAAATATATTATTAAAAAATTGGCATTATAGAGACTGCCGATAGAAGTGAAAACTTAGAACTTTTAGTATTAAAATTTGAAATTTCATAATGTTTGAATTAAAATTATCAACATCAATCTGGTTTTCACATCTATTGACACTCTGAGCAACAACTAAATGCATGTTTATATGGTTTTTTATTGTTCAAATATATTATGGGTTATACAAGATCATGACAAAATATAAATACAATTCAATTGAAATAACAATTTATATATACAATCATATTATTTATGGATAGTATTTGCATTTACTTAAATTTCAATGTACTTGATTTGTAACATTATTTTAATTGTATGCATCATTATCATTATTAATTTCAACAATAGTTAGACTTTCTTGTACTTTCAATTATTTCATTTTGTTCTAAAAAGATACTATAGGCTTATGGTAACTAAAGTAAGAAAGGGAAATGTTTTATTCAAATTTATCTAAGTATTGCGTAAAACCACATTGATCATCGTTTTATATTTTGTAGTACTGAGTTTTCGATCATTGGACATATTTAAATTAAGTGTTTTATTTAGAAATTCAATTAGTGGTAGATTTTATCATCTGCAAAGTTAATATTGAAGTCTCTACTTAAATCATCGGTACATTATCATATTTTTCGCCAAATCTTTTATCGAGTATTTCAGAACCTTTTTTGTATAAATCATCAAATTTTCGAATAAAAATTGTTGTATCTGTCTCATAGATTTTCCAGGCAAAATATAAACGGCAACCATTAATATGTATTGCCCATTCTCGGAATCGCAACGAGCAATGCATATTGTGCCTATATCAGAAACATTAACACCAATGCTTCTAATGAATTTAATATGTATGCCCATATGTGAAGTAATGAAGTGTGACGTATCTTGAATATTGGGATAAATATCTACGCCTGCTGCTTGAACTTCGGGGCTTTCATAACATATAACAAAGTTGAAATTCGGAATATCAATTGGTTCTTCGTTTTTCATACGAATTTCGACAAAAGCAGAACAATTGACTTTTTTACGATAGCATTATTTTTTAGGTCACTGCATGCAAACTTTGACAATTGAATGAAAATATCGATAATCCTTTCTTGTTGGAGATAAATTCTAGAAAAGTTATGGGATGGTTTGTAGTGTATTGTTTTGTAACCTTTTCAATTCTAACGTTAGATCCTCTTGATGACTTGTTGATCTTTTTATGATGTTTATCTGTTTCTGAAGCATTTAGAGTGTTCCTGTTCTACCAATCCAAAATATCTAGCTGCTGCTAATATTTTCTTGAGTAACCAAAAATAAACCTTGAATCCTTGTTACTCTTGTTAAAGCTATGTAAACTAATTCTCTAGGATTTTTGTGATCGTATTCATAGAAAATAGCATCATAAGTTTAATAGCATTAAATATTTAATGGAATTAAAGTCGGAGCCGTTTTCATTATTTCAAACTAAAGATTTTTATGATATAAGGTAATAAACTATAATTTTGCATTTTTAACCATATTTTAAACTTCAACACATTAATCTTGAATTGTTATTAGATTTTATAAAAATTTTAATTTCAAAATCCACGATAAAATTATGATTGAACAATTAGATGTCTGTTTTACCACGGTAGTAAGAAAACGTCTAAGCCACTGTGAAATACTAATCCACATTGCAGAGGTTAAATATTAGAGAATAAATAATACAAAATTTTCAAATGTCAGAATAAATGCAAAGATTTAAATTAATTTTAAATAATATAAAATTTTCAAATGCCAAAATAAATGCGAGTATTTAAAATAATTTTCTGTTATTTATTTTTATCTTAAAAATATTAGTATATTTATTTAGTATTATTAGTTAGTACACTATTGTACTGCACAATGATTCTTCAATTAAACGATTCAAATAATAATCAAACAAAAACACTATTTTAAAAATGCACAGTATATACACATTGAACTTTTCGCAAAATCCATTCAATTTCACTTATAAGATGTACACAGCACTATACATCAGCTGTATAGCTACAGAAAAACTGCTATATGCATGTTGGTGATGCGAACACATGAGATTTCACCCATCCAAAAAGTGTCTAAAGTGAACAGCTCACTGCGCATGCGCAGATCAGAGCATGTCGGTGACGCAAATCCATAAGATTTTCCCCTACCAAAAAGTGGCCAACGCCGCTAATGAATTTCACTTCAAAAATTACAATAATTGATGAACTTTGAAGAATTTAAATGCTTTAATAGATGGAAACATTATATATACTTTTAAACTAAATTATAAGTAACATTTATATATAGTTATTTATTTCCTTCACAGTATTTTGTGTAAAAGACTGCTTTTTCACTTTATTGCTATTGTCAATTATATATAAAAATCTATTGTTTTTAAATTACAGATTCCACTGTATGGTGTTACATGGATAATGAAAAGTTACAAGAAATGATGTTTCCACTTTTTTCCCTATGATTGAAATTAGGATGGATCGAGGATAATAACCTTGTAGCTCCACATCCCACAAAATCCTATCAATTACATGGAAAATTATATCAATTACATGTACCGATTCCCAAGAAGTATCTGTTGTATAATACGAGCAAGTTTTTGAAGTACACTTCGGAAAATTTTATAACTGTGGATTGAGATTAGACACTTTCTTTGACCACAAGCGTGGAGAGACATTTAACAAATCAGAAGATTTGCTGAATGTGTTTTTAGTAAATGTAACAATGCCTGTCTTTGATATACAATTAAACACAATGGTGAATTAAGTTCTGGAATTTAGAGCAAATCACACATTTTATTAGAAATTTGATTTAAAGGAACAGTACCTCATGCTTTTGACATTTGTTCAACAATTCCTTTGCTCTTTAAGAAATATTTCCTAAGGTCCTTTTACACTTAAATAATTACATATTAATAAAAAAAAGACTTTTCTGAGATTTACTATATGGAATTTTCTAAAAGAGTGAATTAGTGACGAATTTGCACATTCATGCTAAAAAAACCTAATATTTGTGAAATTTGCAAAAAAGCATTTTCAAATAAAAGTAATTTAATCAAGCATATTCGTATTCATACTAATGATAAGCCATTCCTTTGTGAAATTTGCAAAAAGGCATTTACTCAAAAGTCTCATTTGGAAAAACATAAACGTATTCATACCAATGAAAAGTCTTTTTTTGTGAAATTTGTGGAAAGTCATTTTTGATAGGAGTGATTTAACGAGGCATTTGCGTGTTCATAATAAGGAAGTACCTTATATTTGTGAAATATGTAACAAAGGATTTTCTGACTGTAGTAATTTAAAAAGGCATTTACGCATTCACACTAATGAAAAGCCATTTGATTGTGAAATTTGCAAAAAGGCATTTTCTCAAAAGAGTGATTTAATGATGCATTTGCGTATTCATACTAAGGAAATGCCTCATATTTGTGAAATTTGCAACAAAAGATTTTCTGACAGGAGTAATTTAACAAAACATTTACGCATTCACACCAATGAAAAGCCAATTGTTTGTTAAATTTGTAAAACATTTTCTGTTATGAGTAATTTAAAAATCCATTTGTGTATTCACACAATGAAAAACCATTTTTTTTGTATGAATTGCAAAAAGCCATTTTCTAAAATGTATACTTTAAAGATACATTTGCAGATTCATACTAAGGAAAAGCCTTTGTTTGTGAAATGTTCCTGAAAATAGACTCGAAAAATGGTAAAAAATGCATTTGAACATACCAATAAAAAAACTTATGTTTGAAATATTGTGGAAAAGTATTTTCTATAGATGAATTAATTAAAACAGATATATTGTCTTACACTATTAAAATTCGAAGGTAAACAAACGTTATCTATCTATCCTACCTATCTATCTCATGTATGTGCGTCTATCTTCTCACGAACAGCCACGCAGAAAGTCGCGGAAGGTACCAAAGATCGGGAATTTTCCGGGAAGCCGTATTGCCTATT
>BMAO01005783.1:0-23028 GCA_019973975.1 Trichonephila clavata
CTAGCTGTTACCCCGCCCGCTTCGCTGGGTATTTCATGATGTTTTATAAATTTTTACTGCTTATATATATGTATAAATTATTGATATTAAGTCCTAGCATTAAGAATTCGATTGAATTGAAAAATATACTTATACCTGTAACTGTCACTGTTGATAAAAAAAAGGGCAGAACTCATCTAATTTGTATTTTCTAAAAATCTCTAAAATTGAAGCATAGAATGATGTTTGCTCTTTCGTAATCAAAAACCAAGTGGATTCCGCAAAACCAATTTTCGGTGGATCTCTACTCCGTAAATTGAACATGCAAGCCAAATTTCAAGTCTAAATCTAACAGAAAAAAGCAAAAGTTTTACTATAAATATCCCCAATCCCGTTGAGAGCCGTTTTCCAAAATTACCGCTCTAGCGGATTTCAATTCAACAAAAGAAAAATGCAAACCAAATTTCATTATTATAGTCCTTGTAGCTCGAAAAAAGTAATTTTTTTGTCAATACGTCCCAGTAACCCCTGCAACCCCCAGAACTTGATTTGCTTAAAATTTATTCTTAGTGGATCCATTCAACAAAGAAACATGCTTAACAAATTTCAAGTATATGGGTCTAACAATTAAAAACAGGAATTTTTTTCTGTAACTCCTCTTGACCCCTCGCAAACATCTTTGGGGTCAATTTTCATTTTACTCTTTGTTAGAGGAACTCTATTTCATGAAAGGAACATGCCTACCAATTTTCAAGCAGGATGATCAAGTAGTTTAAAAATGGAAATATTTATCGATTACGCCTCTTAATCTCCCGAAATTAAACTTAGTAGTTGATATTCGCGAAACCCATTTTGTAGCGGTTCTCTACTTTACGAAAGGAATCTGCTTATCAAATTTCAAGACTGTACGCCTAACAGTTTAAAAATGGGGATAATTGTCTATAACGCCACTTGAGCCCCCGCAACGCCACTTCTGGGTCTGTTTTCACAAAACCCATTTTGTAGGGGAATTGCACTCTATGAAAGGAATCTGCTTATCAAAATTTGAAGACTGTGCGTCCAATTAATTAAAAATGCAAAAAAATTATCAATAACGCCCCTTGAACCCCCGCAACACCACCTAGGGGTCGATTTTCACAAAACACATTTTGCAGTGTATTTCTATCCTATGAGAGGAATCTGCTAACCAAATTTCAAGACTGTGAGTCTAATAGTTTAAAAAAAGAAATAATTATTTATATCTGCACTTAACCCCCTGCAACACCCCTTGGGGGTCAATTTTCTCCAAACCCGTTTTGTAGCGGATATTTACTCCATGAAAGAAACATTCCTACCAATTTTCAAGCAGGTAGGTCAAATAGTTCAAAAAACGAAATATTTATCTCTTACGCCACTTATTCCCCTGCAACGCCACTTAGAGGTCTGTTTTCACAAAACCTTCTTATAGCTGATCTCTACTCTATGAAAGAAATCTCTTTATCAAATATAAAGACTGTGCAGTCTAATAGTTTAAAAATGGAAATAATTATCTATAACGCCCCTTAAGTCCCCTCAACGCCACTTGGGAGCAATTTTTCACGAAACCCATTTTTAGCGTATCTCTACCCTATGAGAGGAATCTGCTTACTAAGTTTTAAGACTGTACGTCTAATAACTTAAAAATAGGAATTTATAACGCCCTTAAACCCCCCGCCCCCGCAACACCCCTTGGGGGTCAATTTTCCCGAAACCCATTTTGTAGCGGATATATACTCCAGGAAAGAAACTTACCTACCAATTTTCAAGCAGGTAGGTGAAGTAGTTTAAAAACGGATATATTTATCTATTACGCCCCTTAATCCCCGCAACGCCACTTAGAAGTCTGTTTTCACAAAACCCGTTTTGTAACTGATCATTATTCTACGAAAGGAATCTATAACATCAAATTTAAAGATAGTGCGTCAAATAGTTTAAAAATGGAAATAATTATCTATAACGCCCCTAAGCCCCTGCAACGCCACTTGGGGGTCGATTTTCAGCAAACTCATTTTGTAGCGGATCTCTACTCTCTGAAAGGAATCCGCTTACCCAATTTCAAGATTGTACATCAAGTAGTTTAAACATGGAAACAATTATTATTAAAGCCCTTAACCCCCCGTAACGCCCCTTGCGTTTCGAATTTCGGAAAATCCTTTCTTAGCTGATGTCTACTCTATCAAAGGAACATGTCTACCGAATTTCAAGTCTGTAGGTTGAATAGTTCCAGAGATTTCGTGATTAGTCAGTCAGTCAGTCAGTCAGTCAGTCAATCAGTCAAGTCAGTCAGTCAGTCAGTCAGTGAGTGAGTCGCTTTTCTCCTTTATATATATAGATACCGCACATTTCAAAATATTTCATAAAATTTATAACGACGCAGTTTTGAGAAGGTTTGCAGACCACAGTAGCTGAATGGTCATGGCTGCGAGCTCATAGCCGACATTATTGCAGTCGAGTCGTGAGTACGAATCCGGATTCAATAAAAGACCCTTTGTGTACAGCGAGGCTGGCTGTCGACTCTCATAACCCTTACGTTTCAGTGATATGGAAGTTTCTAGAGTTGGGTTCAGTCTCGTCACTTGCCTGCAATTCAGAATGGCAAGGTGCGGCCTACCGGACTTTTCTGAGTGGCCCGCTCATGGCCCATTGCCCTAAGAAAATTAAATTATTTAAGAACAGTGTATTAAAAATTTAGCGGGAAATCCTCTCAATCAAGCAATCAAATCGACCCATTTTGCTCTCGATGTCGTACGAGTGCGAATTGCAAGATTTTTTTTCTTCTATTTGTAGCTGAAAAGATTAATAATAATAAATAATAGTGAAATATGGAATGAACTGGAGTAGTGGCCATTTTATCAGTGAAACTGGTTTTTAGTTATAAACAAATAATGCTGAATTCAGCCTGGTATTCAGCCGAAACTCCTCTTTGCTGCCGTACTGCATTTGATAAATGAATGTTTAAAACAAAAATAAGAAAGGCTTTTTCAATAAAAAAAATCAAATTATCAATTGTTTGTATGGTCATGAATGAAAGGGAACCGAATCAACCCCATAATTCAGTAAAAAATATATGAAAACGAAGAAAAAATTTTATGTGTGTGTGTTTGATAGAGAGTAATATATATAATACTAGCTGAAATGCCCGTTCTTCGCACGGGTTAAGTTTTAAAAACAAAAATTCTTCTATCATAGCAATTATAATATTTTTTTAGGGAGGGTAAAACCCTGTATGAAGTAGAAAACCAAAAATTAAAAACGTTTTTTTTTTAAATGAATGTTCACATTAGAAATAATTTTAAACAAATTGCAATTTGGCTTCAAAGTAAATAATAATTTAACAAAAACAAATATTTCAATGTGAGAGAGAAAATTAGCAAGCTAAAGAGTAAATAGATATGAATGAATGCAAATATAAATAAAAATTATTACAGAAAAGTGATAGCAGTAGTGAGTTTCTGCTATGGGTGAAATAACCTGCAATAGATGAGCTGAAAGAAAAAATGAATGATGATTAACTGATTCACTAAATGCTATCATGAATAAGAAATATTAGAAAGCATTCAACTGAAAAAAAATTAAATTAGCATTGCACCCATACCTCATATAATACTATCTAACATCTCAGTAATACATCTAATATAGAGTATTAGTTCAGAACTGAAATAGGAATTATAATATTTTAATTTAAATTAAAAAGTTATTAAAACAGAAAAAGTAAGCCCTAAATTTGATAAAATTGCCATAAACAGTTCTGACCAACAACAAAAAAGCACATAACTGAAAATCTTAAATATTTAAAATTGAAAAAGAAGTAAAAAAATATAAAAGTGTAACCTTACATATAGTATATTGAAATTATAATATTAATTCAAATCAAAAAGCTACTTTAAATAGATAAATTAAGATTTGATTTTGATGAAACTATCATAAGCAGCTCAGAACAAAAAAAAAAAAAAAGCATGACAAAAAATATTATACGTAAATAGAAATTCTAACTTAAAATCACAATATTGACAATCTGTTAATCTCAGTTTACATTGAGTGTCATTTTCTAAAGTTACATTTTTCTACTTTTTTGTTACAATGGAAAAACATGGAATCTGCCAATAAAGGAAAAGGGTACTTATGTATTGGCATCACCGCAGCAAAATTTGCACCACGATATCAAAATAACAGATTCTTATGTCTTATAAGGGGAAAAAATCAAATTTTGGTGAAAAAAGTACCACTTTGGCTGCAGTGACTCTAATACGTAAGTATCAGGAAAAGTAGTAACCTTTTCAATGGAAGAAAATGTAGGTTCTTAGATTTTATTGCACCAATGCCAATGTTTAAAATAGAAGAATGGCTATATACATAGTCTGTGACGGATCTGTACGGTTCTTCACTAATCCTCTATTCCTTTCAAATTTTATTTATTTCAACCAATCTCCACCGGGAGCCAAAGCGTGATTTATGCAGATGAGATATTTTATATAAGTTCGGGGTTTCGCGAGTTAACGAGAGAGAATGAGATGAAATGAGAAAGAGTTGTAAAAGTTAGGAAGTAGATTTTTAAAGTAAAGTGAATCGAAGCATCGGAAAATCAACTCGCAGTCATTGACAAAAATTTAGTGTGTAGTAAAGCTACAGGCAAAGCTGAAGATTGAATTCGTAAATCCAAGAGTGAATATTATCGTTTATCCGATCCATCCTGAATCCAAGTATTCAACAAGACGGACCTGCCGAAATTTAAGAATCAGGTTAGTGACTTAGAAATTGTGAATACGTGTACGTGTGTTAGCTGTAATTGTACACGCTCATCTTTCGTGGATTCAGTTCAGATTTCGTAGTTCCGCAATTAGTGATCCCTTCTCATTCTCCACTGTGTTTTATTGTTCTTAAATTTGAATAGTGTATATATAACATTCCTTGATTAAGAAGTATCAATAAATATAATGATTTGTAAAGACGTCTTTTGAATTCATTAACCCGGCTGTTGGAGCTGCCGATCGTCATCCCCACCGCATACCCACACTTGTACACTCTCTTTGCAAGGGAACCACTGCACAAAGCAGTCGCAATAAATGTTAATGTCTGAAAACTCGCATTTTTGATTAAGTACAGTCCCAATCGCATTAATATTTCTGGTCCGTCGACAACGCAGATATCCAGCAAATTATGGATATAATATTTTAAAACATTAATTTAAATTAAACTGCATTCTAAACGCATTATTGCGCCATTTCGCAGAACAACGCCCAAAGTTGTTCGTACGTCGCAGACATTCACCTCATCGACAGTGCCAAAGGTCACGAAGGATTACCTTTCCTCTCACCCCTTGTTTGCGTTTCGTTTTGCGTTCGTTTTCACCCTACTTAGGCCTGTTTTGAACTGTTGCATTCTACGCTTTTCATTACGCCAAGTATTTCATTCTCTCGCAAGAACACTGAGCAACATCAATTCGGATAACATTTGACTACTACTCACAAGGCTCCGCATTTAAATAGAGGTAAGCCAATTTCATACCTCTATTGTTTATTTTATTGCAAAAATTATTTATCATTGTTTATATTATCGCAAAAGTCAAAATGAATCCAATTGAAAAAATTAGAAATAAAAGAGCGCCTATACGTTCGGCCAAAACAAAACTAATTACGAAAATTCAAAATTACATTGAAAATAACAGTAATGATGTAGATGATATCTTAGAATTACAAGATCAACTAATCGCAAAAGAACTCTCATTAAATCAACTTAATTCAGAAATGGAAAATTTAATATTAGAAGCTTCTGAGTTCGATACTGAAGTTAACGCATCCGAAGAATATTCAGAAAAATTTATTAGTATAAAATTTAAAATAAAATCTTATATCAAACGTCATGAATGTAATTTAAATGTTTCAAATTCAACACAAGTATGGTCGAATCAGAACCGACCACAGTTATCAATAAAACTTCCAGAAATTCCCTTACCAAAGTTTTCTGGAAAATATGAAGAATGGAACAGCTCTAAAATATAATTTAATAATATTATCGCAACAAATTCACACCTCTCCTCAGAGCAGAAATTGTATTATCTTAAAGCTGCATTAACATCTGATGCAAAGAAATTAGAGACTATAAGTGATTCATTCGAATCTTTATTTAAATCTTTAGAAGAATGTTATAAAAATAAACGTTTAATAGTCGAAACGCACGTAAAGGCAATTTTAAAGATAGCTAAATTAAATAATGAACCAGTAAAAGATTTAAGAAACTTAATTGATAATGTAAACAAAAACATTCGCGCGTTGAAGGTATTAGAGTTTGAAAGAAACAATCTTTCTGATATTTTAATCTTAAACATCATTCTTCAAAAACTAGACAAAGAGATTTTAAAACAATTTGAATACAGCCTTAATTCAACCGAAGTTCCTAAATTTGATGACTTCATTTTATTTTTAGAAAAACGCGCTCAAATTTTAAGCAATATAAATAAAAATACCTTCGCAAAACCTATTATGCAAGATAGAAATAAATCAAAACATTTCTTTATAAAAAATAACAATTCTGTGTATGCATGTATTTTATGTAAGCAACCGCATCCAATTTTTAAGTGCGATTCCTTTTTAAAATTAAATGCCATACAGAGGAAGGAAATCGTCACAAAGCATAATATGTGTCTCAATTGTTTAAGTGAACACAAAGTTTCAAAGTGTAAATCAAAGCATTCTTGTAGTGTATGTGGCCTTCGACACAACAGTCTGCTCCACAGACAGATGGGGGAATCTGTCAACGCTCCCTTGATTTATAGCGCTTCACCACTACAAGGTCAGGAACTGAGCAACGACGCAGAGGAGTTTCACTGTTCCCAGGAAAATACAGCTGCATCCCTTTCTTGTATCAATAGTAAAAACCAAAACCGTAATTCTACCCACAGCAGTAGTTTGGGTTTTGAATCATTCTACTGGAAGTTGCATTCAAGCACGTGCAGTCTTAGATTCTGGTAGTATGTCTAATATTGTAACGCAAGATTTCGCAAACCGATTAGGGGCTCCACAAAATAGAATTAATATTCCAATTTCCAGTTTAGGTGGAAATAAAACCACAGTTAAATCAAAATTAAACGCTACCATAATAAATGACAACAGTTCATTTTCTATAACTTTAGATTTTCTGGTGGTCTCAAAAATTACAGACTTTCTTCCTGTAACTCAAATAAACCTCAATAATTTAAAAATACCACAGGAACTAGCAGATCCGAATTTTGGTGTTCCAGGAAAAATCGATTTGCTAATTGGTGCAGAGGCATTTTTTGACATAATTAAGGAGGGAATTATTCGCACATCATACAATGGGCTCGTATTTCGCAGATCAGTTTTCGGATATATCGCAACCGGAAACGCAAGTTCCTACGCGCAAAATCAATTTTGTGGTTTCATTTCAGAAATGCAAAATATTGATAATAATTTACAAAAATTTTGGGAGATAGAAACAATTAACGAAGGTCAAAAGCCGTTAAGCAAAGAAGAGGAATATTGTGAAAATCATTATCAAATGACTCACACGCGCAATGAAGCTGGCCGGTATATAGTACAGATGACAACTAAAGACATACAAGGCTTAGGACACTCAAAAGGTTTAGCAATGAAAAGACTTGATCAGATTTGGAGAAGATTATCAAAGATAAACAAATGGAAATTTTATATAGGGAATTCATGCAGCAATACTTAATTAGGGCATATGGAAAAGTGGAAGAACATTGGATGAAACATGTGCAAACAAATTTTGTTATTATCTTCCACATCATGAGTCTTTCGCCTGATAAACAACTACCAAATTAAGATTGTTTTTATGGTTCGGCTTCTACTACTTCAGGTTTAAGCTTAAATGACCTACTCTTGAAGGGTGAAGTGAAGGAAGAAATTTTTGAAATCATGACACGATTTCGAAAACACAAATATGCTTTCACAACCGACATCCAGATGATGTTCCGACAAATCCTCATTGATCCAGCTCAACGTGGTCTTCTGAGGATTATGTGGAAAACCGAAGCTAATGATAAACCAGTCATCTATAGATTGAAAACTGTCACGTATGGGACCGCCAGTGCTCCCTTTTTAGCCATAAGAACTCTCAAACAGTTAGCTATCGATGAAGCTTCTAGATTTCCCTTAGCTTCCAAAGTAGCTTTACAAGATGTGTACATGGATGATGTAGTGTATTGTCGGGTGCACAAACTCTCGACACTGCTCGCCAATTACAATGCCAGTTGCAAAATATGCTAAAAACATGTGGAATGAAATTACATAAATGGAATTCCAACTCGAAGGAGCTATTTAATTCATCTACAGATCAAGAGCACTCCTTTTCAACCAACACAGAATCAGCCATAAAAACCTTAGGTGTTAGCTGGAAACCAACAGGAGATTATTTTATGTTCAAAGTTTCAATCCCTTCCATTGCATCTTATACAAAAAGAGATGTTTTAAGCGTCATAGCAAGACTTTACGACCCTCTTGGACTCATAGGTCCCTTCATCAGCAAAGCAAAAATCTTTCTACTAAAATTATGGCTTAGAAAATTGAATTGGGAAGAATGCTTGCCGGAGGCAATCGCACCAGAGTGGCTCAATTTTGTGTCATCTCTAAAAGCCCTAGAAGAACTCAAAATAGATCGATACCTTCTTACAGATTCCTATGAGAAACTCATGCTTTTAGGATACGCAGATGCTTCAGAGTCAGCCTACGGAGCCGTAGTATACATGCACTGTGTCAAGGAAGATGGTACTACCACAACCAAGCTTATTGCCAGAAAATCTCGAGTCGCACCAATCAAAGTCATCTCCATTCCTCGCCTTGAACTCTCGGCGTGTTTGCTGCTGGCTCAATTGGTCGACAAGCTTGCTTTCTCTGCAAGTACATTTAGATAAAGCCATCTTGCACACAGATTCAACCATAGCCATTGCCTGGATCAACACTCCAGCTAATCAACTCAAAACTTTCGTCGGCAATCGAGTATCCAAGATACAAACTCTGACAGAGAACTTTGAATGGAAGCACATACCTTCAGCTCTAATCCCTGCTGATATCTTTCGAGGTGTAAATCTTGAAGAACTTTCATCATTGACTCTATGGTGGAATGGTCCCCAGCATCTAGACATTCCTGAACAATTTAGTGAACCTTCAATTACCAGTTCTGATGAGCTTTACATGTCAGAACTTAAAAAACCAATCTGATATCAGCTTAACATCAATCTTGGACTCTAACTTTTAAAATGACCTTTTAAATATTACAAATAATTATGTAAAATTAATTCGTATTTTTAGTTGTATTTTCAGATTCCTGCATAATGTCAGAAATACATTTCGTCATTCAGGCCCCTCACAAACGAGGAACTTCAGCGCAAAATTTCATGTGATTAGAAGGATATAGGTAAAAGTTTTCAACAAAGAAATTGAAATTCTTAAGAATGGGGAACCATTAAAAAGTTCAGATGAAAGTTAGAGTTGTTATTGTTAAAACTCCTCAAGGTATCTTTGAAAGAGGAATTTCAAAAATATGTTTATTACCAAGCCCTTAAATTAATATTTGTATTCATATATTTGTTATTTTGTTTAAGTGCAGTTTTCTTTCATATTGGTCATATTTTTTTATTTTCATTATTTGTATTTTATGTATGATTTATGTAATATTAATTGTTTTTTGAAATGTTATTTCAACGTGGGCCGGGATGTTGGCGCTGCGATCGTCATCCCCACCGCACACCCACACCTGTACACTCTCTTGCAAGGGAACCACTGCACAAAGCAGTCGCAATAAATATTAATGTCTTAAAACTCGCATTTTAATTAATTACACCGTCCCAATCGCACTAATATACTTATTAAAAGCAAACATTTAAGGGTTTTTGTGTTCAAAAAATATAAAATAAAAAAATGAGTAAAATTTTAAACCGGATATTAAAATAAAAATCTTCCTTTTTCGTGCGTTCTGTTAATTATTATGCTTAGTTACATGCAGTTAAAAAAGGGGCTTTTTCTGGGAAAATTTTGGTCAAAAAAATTGACCGCTTAAGAGGCTAATCTATGAAGCTCAGACAAAAAATAATTATAGAATCGGAAAGATCATTTATTTCGTCCCGATACGGTATAATGTTTTTTACAAAATAATAATATTTTTATTTCTTACGATTTTTTTAAATAAGTCAAAATCGATGCGTTTTTATGAAAATAATGTCTAAATCAACGCGCATAAATTTTCTTTGTTTAAATGAATCGACATTCCGTACTAAAACAGTTCATGATTTGCTCTTTTAGAATCAGTCATTTAAAAATAAAATGTCGAGAATTTTTTTTTACGATTTTTCAAAAAATACTCAACATTTTAATATTTAATAACTTTGTCATTTATTAAGAAAATCTCATAAAACTTTTTTTCGTGTGTAGGATAATATTACCCAAGATCTATACGAAGATTGAAAGAATTGCTTAAAATTTACGGATTTAAGAAAAACTTGTGTTTTTCGTCTAGTACCCTTTTTGCGAGAATTCATTTAGCTCGACTGTTCGAAAATAACCGGCTAACACCTAGCAACAACGATGCGTTGAATGAGATGAACAGACTAAGAAACCTGTCCAGTGATAACTAAAAAGTAAAAATAAATTAAAGAAAAAAACTTTTTTAAGAACAAGCTTTTATTTAAACGCGCTAAAAGAATAAAATAAATTTGTTCTTTAAAATTTTTTTACTATCAACTTATAACGTCATTACACAATTGATATGATATAAAAGCTTGTCGCGAGATTTACCTCTGCAGATAAACAAGTAAATTAAATAACTTGATCTGATTGATTTCAATTTCTTAAAATTTTCAAACTAAGTAAATAAGAGTGCTTTAATCTTGCGACAAGCTTTTATATCATATAAATTGTGTAATGACGTTATAAGTTGATAGTAAAAAAATTTTAAAGAAAAATTTATTTTATTCTTTTTAGCGCGTTTAAATAAAAGCTTGTTCTTAAAAAAGTTTTTTTCTTTTAATTTATTTAGTTCGATCTACAAAAAGAGCGTGTTTTTTTAGTTTTTTAAACCATCATTTATATTCATTGTTGAATGTATCCTTGAGTTTTTGATATTTGGAGCCGAAATTAGGTGGCTGCTATAATATGAAGTGTCCATCGTATTATCACTTTTGAAACGTACTACTATAATGTTAATTCTTATCATCACTTCTAAACGTATTGCTTTATAAAAATAAAATATATGGCAGGACAACATAATTTTTTTTCCACATGCACAAGTCTTTTTTTTTAAGTGAAAACTTCTTTAGCGGCTTTGGCCATTTTTTGGTAGGGGAAAATCTTATGGCCTCGCGTCACCGACATGCTCTGACTGGCGCACGCGCAGTGTGCTTGCTGTTCGCTTTAGACACATTTTGGATGTGTGAAATCTCGTGCGTTGGCGTCACCGACATGCTTATAGCAAAATATCTGTAGCTATGCAGCTGACGTATAGGCTGTGTATATCTTATAAGTGAAATTGAATGGATTTAGTGAAAAGTTCAATGTGTATATACTGTGCATTGTTAAAATAATGTTTTTCTTTGATTATTATTTGAATCGTTTAATTGAAGAATCATTGTGCAGGACAACAGTGAGTACTAAATAAATATATTATTTAGTACTAAATAAATATATTATTTAGTATTACTTAGTATAACTTATTTTTAAGATAAAAAATAAGTAAGAGAAGGTTATTTTAAATACTCGCATTTATTTTGGCGTTTGAAAATTTTATATTATTGAAAATTATTTTAAATCTTCATATATATTCTGGCGTTTGAAAATTTTGTATTATTTATTTTCTAATATTTAACCTCTGAAATGCATCACGCAATCCGGATTGGTATTTCACAGTGGCTTAGACGTTTTCTTACTACCGTGGTTAAAGAGATAGATAAAAAGAGATAGATAGTTACCTAGATAAAATTATGATTGACTTCTAGTGGTTCAATCATAATTTTATCGTGGATTTTGAAGTTAAAAATTTTATATAATCTAATAATAATTCAAGATTAATGTGTTGAAGTTTAAAATATGGTTAAAAATGCAAAATTATAGTTTATTACCTTATATAATTACAATCTTTAGTTTGAAATAATAAAAACGGCTCCGACTTTAATTTCATTAAATATTTTATTTTATTTAAAAATTTAATATTTCGAAATCATTATTTATTCATTTTAATTGTCAAAAATAAAATATATGCTCTTCAATTTTTGAAAAATGATTATTTATAATTTTATATCATTCGATTTTATTATTAGAAATTTACGAAAAAATATTGTCACGGAATTAGGGTTATTTTAAATATCCTTTTTTCATATTTGCTTAGATCCTTAACATTTCCCCCTAATTTCTGCTTTGGCAATAACTATTCACAAACCACGGGGAGGTACTTATGATGCTATTGTTTACGAATACGATCGCAAACATTCTAGAGAATCAGTTTACGTAGCTTTATCAAGAGGAACGAGGATTCAAGGTTTATTTTTGGTTAGCTGGAAATTTTGCAGCAGCTGGAAATTTTGGATTGGTAGAACAGGAACCCCGCTAAATGCTTCAGAAACAGATAAACATCATGAAAGATCAACAAGTCTTCGAGAGGATCTAACGTTAGAATTGAAAAGGTTACAAAACAATACACTACAAACGGTCACCAAAACTTTTCTAGAATTCATCTCCAACAAGAAAGGATTATCGATATTTTCATTCAATTTTCAAAGTTTGCATGCGCGTGGAGCTGACCTAAAAAATGATGATATCGTAAAAAAGTCAAATGTTCTGCTTTTGTCGGAAATTCGTATGAAAAATGAACCACTTGATATTCTGAATTTCAACTTTGTTGTAAGTTATGAAAGACTCGAAGTTCCAGCAGCAGGCGTAGCTATTTATCACAATACTCAAGATGCGTCACACTTCATTACTTCACATATGGGCATACATACTAAATTCACTAGAAGCATTGGTGTTAATGTTTCTGATATAGGCGAAATAGGCATTGCTCGTTGCGATTCCGAGAATGGGCAATGCATATTAATGGTTGCCGTTTATATTTCGCCTGGAAAATCTATGAGACAGATACAACAATTTTTAATTCGAAAATTGGATGATTTATACAAAAGAAGGTTCTGAAATACTCCATAAAAGATTTGGCAAAAAATAAGATAATGTACCGATGATTTTAAGTGGATACTTCAATATTAACTTTGCAGATGATAAAAATATACCACTATGTGAATTTCTAAATGAAACACTTAATTTAAATATGTCCAATGATCGAAAACTCAGTACTACAAAATATAAAACGACGATCGATGCGATTTTTACGCGATACTTGGATAAATTTGAATCAAACATTTTCCTTTCTTACTTTAGTTACCATACGCCTATTGTATCTTTTTTAGAAAAAAATGAAATGATTGAAAGTACAAAAAGTCTAAGTATTGTTGAAATTAATGATGACAATGATGCAAACAATTAAAATAATGTTAAAAATCGAGTACATTGAAATTTAAGTAAATGTAAATACTATCCATAAATAATATGATTGTATATTAATTGTTATTTCAATTGAATTATATTTGTATTTTGTCATGATCTTGTACAGCCCGTAATATATTTAAATAATAAAAAACCATGTAAACATGCATTTAGTTGTTGCTTGGAGTGTCAATAAATGTGAAAACCAGATTGATGTTGATAATTTTAATTCAAACATTATGAAATTTCAAATTTTAATTCTAAAAGTTCTAAGTTTTCACTTCTATCGGCAGTCTCTATAACTGCCATTTTTTTTTCTTTCCATTTTCAAAAAAACTAGACAAATGTTTATATAATAGTAATAAATTGCTGACGCAAACCCTTTCGCTTTTACAGGGTTGAAACTTATTTAGCCGCCAAATCTGAAAATGGTATATACAATAAACCGCCAAATCCGGAAGTGGTGTATAGAATTAGTCGCCAAATCTGGAAATCGTTATTTTTGATGATACAGATCAGGACAATGGAACAAAATCATGAAATTATTGTATTGTCATCGGCTCTTGACAAGTGTGAAGAAAATTTCGAATTAATCCAACCCTTTTTTAGTGGGCAAAAATCAAGTTCAAAGATTCTGTTATATACAGGTGAAACTTATAAAAGCATGTTAAAATTAAAAATCTGTTGGTCTATGGGAGGATTTTGAACCCCCCCCCCCCTTGTGTATGCCACTGAATCCTTTTTACGTCTACGTAACTGCCAATCCAGTATTTGTTGACTAGGATGTACTTAGAGTCTCGAATTCCATGTTCTGCGTCTTCAATCCATCATATGAAATAATGGGGACCTTGCACACAAAATCGAATCAAATCGCGGTCTTTACATGGCGGATGTAAAGTTTGATTATGGCGTACTACCATCATCTTCATCTGACCATGATTCGATGTTATGAAATCCATCACCAACAACTCATGGTATTTCGCTTGCACAACTTCAACAAGAACTAACAAATTAGAAAGATTCAGTAAATACCTCTTAGTCTCTCTGAACCTGAAATTCCCTGACTTTTAAGAGATTCCACTGGATTCCAATTTCGACAACTTCCATTCTTCTCACAGTCTTTGGTGGAATTGAAAACGAAGTCACGATTTTCCCACACAAAACACGAGATTGTCATCAGATCTGGTATTCCATTACAAAAAGAAAATACTGAACGATTGATATCTTGAAATTGGATATCAATCGTGACCAAACAAAAATATCAGGTGATTTGTAAATAATAATCTTAATTAATTAAAGTGACTAATCACGTTCGAAACCGTGTTTTTAAATAATTTTACATGAATATTTTTTTATATTTAGTGTCAGTTGAATTAGAATATACATATAAAGTTGTTTTAAGAATATCATTACAAGAAAAATTTATTTAAATGCAATTTTTTGGCAAAAAATAAAGAAAAACTGACATATTTTCAAAACATTCTCTTTAAGAAAAAATGCTTCTATGATACTAATGAGGCCCAGTGGTCGAGTGGTAGCAAATCGCGCTTTCAAACCAAGGTCCGGGGTTCTATCCTTTTAGCACCCCAAAATTTTTTGCGCCCTAGGCACATGCCTAGCATACCTAATCGGAGAGGAGTCCCTAAGTTCATGTGCGCAGTAAATTTGGGAGTCGCTGCTTTAAAGGAAAACATTTTATCGCTCAGATTCAATAGATTTGTCCATCTACTTCAAAGAAACATTACAGTAGCAAATTGAAGTGTCATTTCTACTCCTGACTTCTTTCAATCTTGAAGCAAATAAAACAAGTGATATTAGCACACCTTCCAATTTTAAAAAAAAAAAATACTCCTTTTACAAGTTATAACTCGATCTTTTTCACAAAAAAAGAGACTTATATCATTATCAATCATATCATTCCTTCTAACCTCTAAGTACAAACAAAATATTGCATTATCTTTCACAGGATGGCCTTGATTCCACCGGTCCCGCAGCGGGATCTTATCTCGGACTTTACCTAGCTTATCTTATTGAAGTCTTATTCCGAATGATAATCTTCGACCCCAAAGAGAACGTTTGTCTCCATATTTGACCTGAAAATCTATTTAATCATAAGTTGCGTGGATTTTGACAGGGTATTTATCTACGGGTACTCGTAAAATTGCGCAAATGTTTTCAAGAATTGCTCTTTTAGCATCTTCTGTTTCACCGTCATGTTTGTGCGAATCAACCTTTTAAGAGGGAAAAAGAGAACGGTTGAAAAATGCGACCCCCCCTAGTCAACTGGAAAATAAGGCCAAGATCAACCCAGATGTTTTCGAATAAGAAATTACATTATATCATTTATTATATATATATTGATAAAAGTCTTAAGATTGTTATTACATTCGTTGATTCTGTAATTCTTCCGATTGCTACATTTTTTGACACTTGATATGTCCTTAATATTAGGGTTTCTGATTTATCGGGTTTTTCCATTCCCGGAATTCCCGGGAATACATCAAAATTTTAAAAAAGTTAATTTTAAATAAAATCAATTATTTTTAAATAAGGATACATATATAAATAACAAAATTAATTCTTATTTATATAATGAGCTAAAAAGTACAAAAGATATATAATAAATTGACTATTCATTTTTGAAATAGGATTTCAGAAAGCATAAGCAATTTATACTTTTATCACACAGAAATGGAAAAAATGTTACAGTTAAAGATTTTGTAAATTAAAAATCTCGGGGAAAAAATTCACATTTCAAAAATTACTAAAATTAATGTTCCTTTACTGACTCACTGCGTTTGAAAATTAACCAGTCAAAGCTGAATCAATTATTTCTTAATGTTGCTACTAAGAGATAAATATTAATATAGACTTGAAAACTCATTTGCTGCTGAAGAGCTGATTAAAAAAGTTAAACATATTAATTATTGTATTTAAGATATTTTATTTGTTTTACCGATTTCTTGTTTATGGACTTGCTGTATTATTGTTACATAAATATAAATAAATATTAATATAAGAATCTCACACGCGGAAGTTAAGTTTAGAAAATTAATAAATAAAAAAAATTGCTCGATTTCTTATAAAAATATTCTCCCCCAAACAGTTTGTGGGTTCATTCCCTTCTTCAAATTGCTGATTCAATTTAATAGCTCATAATAAAAACAAGTATCCGAAATTTTTTCCTTTAAAAAGATTAAATAGATAACAGTTTTAAGTATTTGTTCTTACATTATCCACGTAAATCTAGATCTTGGAACTTCGATCACATAGTTCTCGTTGGCAACGAAATGTGATTGCTTTAAAAACTCAATTATTTCTTGTTAACGAAACTCATACACCCACGGATAGCTGTGGAAAAATTCTCACCCCCAAAGTTCTCATATTACACTCTTACCCCACAGTTGGGGTAGCGAACATTGTTTCGTCCGGAAGTTCGGGGTGAACGATCGCAATTGCCTCAGTAGGTTCAGTCCGAAATAGAAATCTAAGGTTAAGTCAAAAATAGCTACCTCATAGATATTTCAAGCCCCGTGTGATTCCCGGGAAATCCCGGGAACGAAGTCTAATTCCCGGGAATGGAAAAAGTACAAAAATCTTATGATTTCCCGGGTTCCCAGGAAAGAAACCCTACTTAATGTTAATACTGATCTTGAGGTTCTCTTTCGCATTCTTTTTTATTACGTCATTTTGTATTATTTATTTTATTATGTTTTATAGATTCTGCTTTTCTTTCATCAGATTCATGTTTATTTCATGAAAATATGAAAGAAATGGAAAGAACTGCACTTTCTATTTTCCTTCATAAACTTTTTTTCAAAACAGTTGAAAGGAGAAAATTACATAATACGCAGAGTTTGGACTTAGATTTAATTGTAACATGCCCTTGTTAGTAATTTCTATTTAGCATAATCCAGGGACCGGCAACCTTGTAGCTGTAGTGTGCCAAACCAATCTGCCGATATGATTCCGGATGCCCGTTCAGTAGAAATATTTGATAGAATTCGATTCCCGCGGGGCATTGCATATAGGGTTATGGAATGGAGGTCAAGAATACAAATAGTTTTACTATGTATTAATTTTGTAGCGTTTAAATATATTTATTAACATAAAAATAAGCAATGTAAATTATAACTATTTATTCAACATAAATAAAAAATTAAAAATGTACATATATTATATATTGTGTGCCTTTTTAAGCGTATTTATTAAAATAAGAAAAATACAATACCAATATTAAAATTAATTGTATATAAACTATATATTTATAAATACGCATAGAGTTAAACAAAAATAAAAATTTTGAAGTCGATATTATCTCTATCCCCATTGGAATATGACTTAGTGTTACACTATTCTTCATATTGTGTGTGTATATAAATATGCACACACACACACATGAAATCCTATCAATCGTATGAAAAAGAGGTATGAACATGAAATTTTTTGGTAAGTGGACGAAAATATATTTTAAGATATATGTGAAATATTCTTCATAGTACGCAGAATGTACTTATTAAAAGCAAACATTTAAGGGTTTTGTGTTCAAAAATTATAAAATAAAAAGAGTAAAATTTTAAACCGGAGATTAAAATAAAATCTTCCATTTTCGTGCGTTCTGTTAATTATTATGCTTAGTTACATGCAGTTAAGAAAGGGATTTTTTTTTGGGAAAAAATTTTAGTCAAAAAAAGTGACCGCTTAAGAGGTTAATCTATGAAGCTCAGACAAAAAATAATTATAGAATCGGGAAAGATCATTTATTTCGTCCCGATACGGTATAATGTTTTTTACAAAATAATATTTTTATTTCTTACGATTTTTTTAAATAAGTCAAAATCGATGCGTTTTTTATGAAAATAATGTCTAAAATCAACGCGCATAAAATTTTTTTTTGGTTTTAAATGAATCGACATTCCGTACTAAAACAGTTCATGATTTGCTCTTTTAGAATCAGTCATTTAAAAAATAAAATGTCGAGAATTTTTTTTTACGATTTTTCCAAAAAATACTCAACATTTTAATATTTAATAACTTTGTCATTTATGAAGAAAATCTCATAAAACTTTTTTTCGTGTGTAGGACAATATTACACAAGATCTGTACGAGATTGAAAGAATTGCTTTAAATTTACGGATTTAAGAAAACTTGTGTTTTTCGTCTAGTACCCTTTTTGCGACAATTCATTTAGCTCGACTGTTCGAAAATAACCGGCTAACACCTAGCAACAACGATGCGTTGAATGAGATGAACAGACTAAGAAACCTGTCCAGTGATAACTAAAAAGTAAAAAATAAATTAAAAGAAAAAAACTTTTTTAAGAACAAGCTTTTATTTAAACGCGCTAAAAAGAATAAAATAAATTTTCTTTAAAATTTTTTTACTATCAACTTATAACGTCATTACACAATTTATATGATATAAAAGCTTGTCGCGAGATTTACCTCTGCAGATAAACAAGTAAATTAAATAACTTGATCTGATTGATTTCAATTTCTTAAAATTTTCAAACTAAGTAAATAAGAGTGCTTTAATCTTGCGACAAGCTTTTATATCATATAAATTGTGTAATGACGTTATAAGTTGATAGTAAAAAATTTTAAAGAAAAATTTATTTTATTCTTTTTAGCGAGTTTAAATAAAAGCTTGTTCTTAAAAAAGTTTTTTTCTTTTAATTTATTTAAAATCCTTCCTGTACACAAAGAAAATAAATGTTCACATGAATAAATCTCATCAAGGCACTGTGAATTACAAAGGATCTCTTTGTCTGTTCCAAGTACCCTTTCTTCAGCATCTCAACTTAGCAAATAATCTCCTAAAATACGTTTATTCTCAGTCTGTGCAGTCGTAAGAGTGTCAGATGTGGGTAGATGCCTGCTTGTCAACATTGGAGCTGTAACGGACTACGATTGAGGTCGTGGTAAATAAAATGGCAGATAAGGCTTAATGCACTGTTCTTTCGATAAAGATTATCTGGGCGCATTTCGCAGCTCATCAATCCATCAGTACGTTGAGGGGGAGGGGAAAGCCATTCTCCTTTTCTAATTTGCCGTAGAGAGATAGTTAAAGTGACGAAATTACCATATTTATTCGAATCTAAGCCGCCATCGATTCTAAGCCGCACCCGAAATTCACGACAAGTTTTTTGTGAAAAAGGGGAACTAGTGTAAATGGTTTATCAATATTCAACTATACGAACTTAAAATAAATTGGAAATGAGAGGTAATAAGAAGTAAATAACTAGTAATTTTACCAGTATCTTAAACTTATAAATACAACATGAACCTGCAATTGCTCTAGAATTATTCCATCTATCGAACATTTCCCCCTTCGATTCTAAGCCGCACCTGATTTTCAGTAGGGTAAACATCGGGAAAAAAGGCGTGCTTAGATTCGAGTAAATACGGTAGTTTCGAGTTAATTTTTCGTTATGAGAAAGTTTTATATCCCGCATTTAATTTAATGTTTTTATGTATGTATTCGATCCTTATACCCATCGAGAACCTCCGAGTAACATTTAAAATAAATTATATTGTAATATCCATCATAATATGGACTTACGAAAATCACTATACCACTTAAATATAAATTAGTGTGTACCAGTGTTATATTAATATTATATATACCACATACAGTGGAGTAACATTTAATATATTAAGAACTTCCTCAAAGACAGATTTGGCCTTAAATATTTTATAAATTGGTTAAATACGTACTTGGCTTCAGCCTAGGGCGTATTATCCTGGAGGGGGGGGGGTGCGTTACGTCATTGTCCAAATGGAAGGCTAATGTCTTACACTAAGCTGTTGACTAAACGGATACATTCAAGGATGATTAAAGATTTAAAATTTTTTTAAGCGAAACGTAAGAACTTATTTTTTGATTCAGAGGCTTTTGTTCAAACATACAGTGGGTACAAAAAGTATTTGCACACATACATTTTTGTTCACAATTTATAAGAAAATGCATTAAGAAATACAAAAATTGGCATTTTAAAAATAAAATAAGCCTATTCATTTAAATTAATTACAAAAAATACAATAATATTAATAAAAAACATTTTTTGCAACAATATTAAAATATCTTATGTCAAAAAAGTATTTGCACACTTAACCCAACTTTAGAAAATTTGCATTTTTTTGCTAATTATATTTGACAGTCATCCCGCAGTAAATAACATACGTAAGACTACTATAAAAAGAGGTATTGTCGAAACTTTATCAGTTGATTGCCGATTTCAAATTGTTATGGCACCTAAGAAATCTGAATTGCCGATTTCGTTGCGAGAAAAAATTGTTTCTCTACGTGAAAATGACCTAAGTTATCGAGAAATAGGTAAAAAAGTAAATGTTTGCTTCTCTACTGTTCGGTATTTATAAAACGTCATAAAGAAAGAGGATCTACATCAAATAACTTGCGCTCTGGATGCCCAAAAAAACTTTCACTGCGAATTAAGCGAAAAATCATAAGAGAAGCATCGAAAAATCCATTTGTTAGTGCAGTTACATTAGCCAATGATGTCGCTTCAACATCTGGAGCTCAAATCTGTGCCCAAAGTGTTCGAAATGTCCTGCATGATGCACAAATTTATGGGAGATCTCCAAGGAAAAAACCTCTCATGACTGAACGAAATAGACTGAAGAGACTTGAATTCGCTAAGGAATATATCAATAAGCCAATTGATTTCTGGAAAAATGTCATATTCTCCGACGAGAGTAAGTTCAATATCTTTAAATCAGATGTCGGAAAATTAGTTTGGAGAAAACCTTGTACTGCTTTTCATACCAAAAATGTGTTACCTACAGTTAAACATGGAGGAGGTTCTGTTATGATTTGGGGGTGCATGGCTAGCAAAGGAGTTGGTAATTTGTGTTTCATTGATGGGAATATGACAGCTCGAACCTATATTGATGTGTTGCGAGATAACTTGCAACAAAGTGCAATAAAATTGGGTATCAGTAATTCGTACTATTTTCCGCAAGACAATGATCCCAAGCATACTGCCGGTATAACACGTATGTGGTTGCTTTATCATGTACCCAGAAAACTTGCCACTCCACCACAATCACCAGACTTAAATCCTTTGGAAAATTTGTGGAATTCTGTGGATTTAAAAATAAGAAAAGGAAGATTTCAAGCAAATCTGCCCTTAAACAATCCCTTATTGAAGAGTGGTCGAATACTGACCCTATTGTTACAGAAAATTTAATTAAATCAATGTCAGCAAGATTACAAGCAGTAATAGATGCTAAAGGAATGCATACTAAATATTAGTTATTTGAAATTTGCTTAATATTTTATTTCTTTTGTATTCATGCAGGTGTGCAAATACTTTTTTGACACGAGATATTTTAATTTTGTTACAAAAAAGCGTATTATTTATATTGTAATTTTTTGTTTGTTTTGGATGATTAAACTTATTCTGATTTGGCAATACCAATTTTTTTATTTCTTAATGCTTCTTTTTATGAATTGCAAACAAAAATGTAGGTGTGCAAATACTTTTTTTACCCACTGTATGTATAGACCTTTAATTTATTCACTGTTTTGCTTTCTCTTGTGAGGTTATAAAAATGTCTTACAATAGTTTTCGAATATGTTAAGCGTATTTCACACGTACATAACAGTTTTATCAAGAATAACATTAATTTGCATTAGTTGTTTGAAAATTTATGTATCTAATACCAAGTGTGTTTGAAAGTATTTTTTCTGATTATCATTGGAGTATATATAAATAAGAATATCATACAGTTTTGTTAAAAAAAGAAAAGAAATTTATAGCTTTCGGGGGCTTTGTCGCAGGTGGTATTGGTTCAATATTTAAAAATTTGGTTTTCTTTTAGCTGTTATATGTATAATGGTTGTTTACTCAACATAATTAACTATTAAAGACAAATATTTTCCATTACAGAATCCTATTTTTTTTAAAGCTGAATTCCAATAAAAAGTCTAATCATACACATGTTCCAAAGCTCATTAGAATTTGATTATTAGTTCCATGATATTCAAAAACAGTTAAGGGCCATTTTATAATTATTATAAACTTTTATTTAACTTACAATGTATGTATGTAATTTGTTCGGGTGGAATCTTGCAACTCAAATTTTGACGCTTGATAACTTCAACTTACTGAGCTGAAATTTTGTATACGCGTTTTAGTTTGGATGACAATGCATGTTTTGACCATTTATATTCCGATATTGCAATTAATTAAAAAGATTAATTAAAAATGTTTGAAGTTTTGGGTGCCAACTTCAATATGTTTGCATTGTTGTAATTGTTATTGTTACAACAATGAAAAATTCGGCGTTGAAAATGGGTTTTCAGCCAAACTGGAATTTTATAACGTTGCGGTATTGACTGTATTAATAAACTTTCTAAAAATAATTACATTTCTACAACGTAAAAATAATCTAATTTCTACAACGTATGCAATTTTTTTTACAAATTCTATCTTTTCTTGGATTTAATTCAAAACAAAAAAGTAGAGCTATTTTTCAAGTAGATTGGGGTAGATTGTATACCTTTC
>BMAO01005784.1:0-21106 GCA_019973975.1 Trichonephila clavata
AGACAGGAAATCAAAACTAATTTTCGCGTATGACATGAAATCAACACCCAGGATGCATGGATATTGCATCTCAGCAATCACATGAAATTTCCATAACTTCGAAAATTCTCTTATTTTAATTCTCAACTCAACTGTGCCTAAATTTCTGCACTGTGACCCTTGAGCTGTAACTACTTCATCTAACGATTTTTTTAAAGGACAGAAAGAAAAATATGACCGGTACGTTTTTTCTGAAATAAATGACTTTTCCGCACCTGTATCCCAGAGCGCTTTTAAAAAAGTATCATGCAACAAAATCGGCACATACGGAAGTTCAACTGGTGATAATCGCAATGAATTAATTTTAATTTTAATAGGAGGATTTGACTTAACTAGCGATTGTTTACCTCCCGCAACCCGATCGCTTAGAAGTTTAAATTGGCATTTCTTTGCCTTTCGCTGTTGCAATCAACACGCCTCCAATTCTGTTTTGCTGAATCATCATTAGGACCCTTCCTAACCACCATCCTACGGTTCTGATACCGGTCTGTTCTCTGATTTGGCTGATTGTATCGATTTCCACCCTCGAATCCTTGATTTTGATAATTACGACGAAGAAAATTATTCGCACCCCTGCCTAGTCCTCTTTGATCATTTTGACTATTTCCGACCCCAGTATCTCTCCAATTTCTATTATTCCTTCTTTCCTCAGGATTCCTACTCACATCCCAACTTCGTCTAGCAATATTATTACTCGAACCCTGGTTTTCCCTGCAGTTATGACGTTCCTCATACCGGTCTACCAACTCTATCAATTGAGTTTTCGTTGTGGGGTTTCGAACTTCTAAATAATCCATTATTTGGGGTTCTAGTCGCATTACTATGTGATCAATCAATTTTAACTCATCATAATTCAAATTTAGCGTTTTATGTTTTTTAACAGCTGAAAAATAAAGTCTGACGGGGCTTGACCTCTCCGTTGTTTTGACGAAAAAAAACTGAGCTTCTAGCTCTGATTTATTCCGTATTACCGGAAAACTATCTGATAATTTCTTTTTAAGTGTTGCAAATGCAGTCGCTTCTTCATTTACACACTCGAAGCCGGTGACCTCAAACCAGTCTAACGCTCTCCCAATTAAATGACCTTTTAAATATGCACACGATAGATTCGCCGGTATTTCATAGTAAGCTATATTGTCATCGATATTATTGATAAACTCAGACACATTTTCTTTACCCGAAAAAAATAACTCCGGCAAAACTCTAAATCCTGCACCTGCTCTTAATTCCGGTATTTCGTTTGGGCGCCAGTGTCGTAGTCTCTCACTACCCCTATGATTATTAACTCCCCTTTGCACATTATCTAAATTCGGGTATGTTGGATTCATAATTAACAACTACTAAATTAATAAATCAATATCATTTATTAATCTTTCTTAATAGATAAACACACAAATATTAATCAAACCTTAAGAACAACAAATTACAGTGGAGTGAGATAAGAATTCAATTATGAACGACGGAACAGTAACTGAGACTACGGAGAA
Source organism: Trichonephila clavata (assembly GCA_019973975.1). Taxonomy (NCBI): domain Eukaryota; kingdom Metazoa; phylum Arthropoda; class Arachnida; order Araneae; family Nephilidae; genus Trichonephila; species Trichonephila clavata. Next base: position 1,527 of record BMAO01005784.1, read on the forward strand.
TAACGCATACAATCAAACTACGCATTTAAATCTAATTTATGAAAATCACAGACCTGATATCTTTTTAAGGCAGGATTCTTTAATATTTGAAGAATCTAAAGAGCGACTTCAATCCTTAATATCTTCAGTTCCGTCCGAACCGAATTAATGAACCTTTTCAATAATCTTCTTACGGCGAACAAACTTCACTAGTTAAACTAATCTCTCAGAACCACCTTCTTAATCAACCTCTTAGTTAACTCCTCTATCAAACCACGTAGTCATCCTCTTCTCTTCATTTCATTTCTCCCTTTTATATCTTTTTCGAACTCGCTAAACCCGAAACTATCTTGTTTGCATAAGTCACACTTTTAGCTCTCAGCGGGGATTGGTTAAAATAAATACAATCTTAAAAGAATTGAGAGAAGGTTAGTGAAACGCGTAAGCACCCGTCATACCTTGCAAGAGAGAGCTATGTTGTTCTTTTTACATTTTCTCTCAAACAGGTATATTAGACGTCTCTTAAGTGATTATTTTGTTCCACTCTTCTACCATGACAGATTTGAGCATTTGTTTGGATATTATTACGTGCTCCCTCCTCCTCTGTTCTAGTCAATCCCACAAAGGCTCTTTTCTGCTTAGGTCTGGGACGGCGAACGGAATTAGTTTGGCGCATAGTAGAACAGTCATGACTGCAAAATATACGCCATGTGCTTGGTATCGTTGTCCTGATAAAAGTAAAAATCCCCCCCCCCTCTGCTCAAGTTCCTCGTCATTTTGAGATTTTACTTCAGCATGTTAAAGTAATCAATTTTGTTCAATTCCTACAATTAGTTCACACTCTCCCTATATACATTCTTATATATCTTGTTCAAATTTTCAATCGTTAGTAAAATACTTTTTATTCATCCACTCAAGTTCGAATTCATTTTTTAAAACTTGTAGTAGGGGATGACATTTGATGTTAATACAGTTTTTTTCAAATATTAATTCATTAATTAAATTTAATTAATTAATTATAGTTTGAGGGAAAGATTTCAGTCGATATTATGCCTCTAGATGGCAGCACCATTGGATAAAAAAACAGCGTTTGCTAAATTTGTGATGAAGATTTAACTTAACCAGAATAATCATATGCTAGTTAGACGACAGCATTCCTTTTCACTGGTTTTAAGATAAATTTTTACCTATTATATTCACCTTTTATTTAAAAATGTAATTACAGATTTAATGTAGTTAAAAAGTTTTTAATATTAATTTAAGAGCAGTCAGTAGGCTAAAAATCTTCAGACAAAAATTAAACACCGTCCTTTAAAATCAAAGAAGCACTTTCAAAGCCTCAAATGGTTTTATTTATTCATACGCAATTATCAGTAGATTAACTACAAGTATAACTGTTTATCTGTTTTTGAAGGGAAGTTGGCATGCTATCGTTGAATTTAATCAAATTATTTTTCGAACTTTAATAATTTTAAGATATCTTGAGCAAATGAGAGAATCGAAAATTCACAATTTGAATGTGTGTATTTTCTTTTAGAAAAATTATTTGCATTATTAGTGCCATATGAGTTTAAATATAATTGCATTTTTTGTTTTAAAAAAAATCAGATGAAAATTCTACAAGATTCTACAGCTCTTCAAAACAAATGCGATTGTCTGAACATAGTTATTTCTGAAGTCACATTTTTTTGCAAGATCTAAGCCATACTTTTAGCTATTTATAAGGCTTATAATATTGTATCTATTTAATTAGAGTGTATTACAAAGCAAGATTCTCGAGATGACACTGAAGGCAGGCGGCCGGATCTTAGTGTTAACATTTCAGTTGATTTGTAGTTTATGAATGCTTTTTGAATATATGAATGCCTCCTATTAACAGTTTCAGAAATTTCTTTAAGAGATTTTCCACTTTTCTGAAGATCTTTGATAGTCTTTCTTTATGTAATAACGATCTCTTTTATGTTAATTGCCATGGAATCACACAAGCAGGCAAAATCTCAAATCCTAAAGAAATTTTAATAGAAGCACATAATTACTTAAAAACATAATTTGATGCAATGATCTCTCTATGATTGGTGATTGTTCAAAGGCCATCTTTTTTTTTTCTCTTCTTGTTATGGTGGGTTTTGTTGTTTGAATAAGGAAACTTTGAAGAATCACTGACAGCTATGTTAATTTTCTCACTTAAAAGTTGTTTTAGCATGAACACGTAAGATGATTGCCTGTGTATTGACTTTCGAAGGGTATATAATTGAGTAAAGCTTAAATAAAGAGGGCTCGAAGTTAAAAAGAATATTTACTTTTTATGTTTAATAAAATCTCATCGTTTAAAGAATTTCGAAAACAAATTATGCTTAGAGTAACGGAAAGCATAATTCTTTGTTGCATTTTCAAAATGCTTTGATTGGACAAGGCAAAAATGGAGAATCCTTTCCTTTCTAGTTAGAAAGAGTCCAGAGGGTAATAATACTCACACAACCTTGAAGAAACGCTTCTGTCAATGTTAAGTGTTCGGAATCAAAACATTTTCAATTGCTTTAATTTTTTATTAAAGACTAGGTTCAGCTACAGCGAATATTTTTTTACATGATTCTAGAGTTAAAATATCATGCAAAAATCAGATACGATTTTTGATGTGTTAAGAGCATTTATACCCTAAGTTTTTTTGTTGTTTCTTAAAATAACAGAAATCGGTCTATCTCAAGAACCGAGGTAGTCCGATAATCAGTGACACGCACTCGTGGCCGTCGAGTGGTTTCGAGCCCAGGTGCCACTGAAAAGACGCCGTGCAAAGAGGCTGATGCACGCTAAATCTGTCGCGGTTGAAAGTACTCCCGTTGACGTGGTGCAGAAGCTAAGAGAAGGCGGTCATAGTTCAGGGGTGTCGTCCTTGCCACTTGACCGAGGTTCAATAGCCCTTGTGTTGCTTTATAGTGCGACGCCAATATATAATTTTCCCTCCCTCATTCATCCGTTTTTTTTAAAAAAAAATTGAAGGAATTCTAAAGTACACTAGTTCTATTTGCTAAATATTCAGCCGGGGCCGTGGGTAGCCTAGTGGTTAGAGCATCGGTCTCTAGACCGGAAGGCCTGAGTTCGATGCCCGGTGCCACCAAATATCCTCCGAGTACACACGGAGAAAGTGCTCGTTAAATCAGTGGGTCCGAATGGTGTCACCATCTATCGTGTTGTACAGAGCAAAATCGTGCTGTCACCTTACTGGAGCTCAAAGCTAAGGCTAAACGACAGGCGTAAAATTTTAGCCCTTAGCCGCGATGAATTTCGTGGACCTTGATCTGATGGTACTGTCAATCAGGTGGCATAAACAACAACAACACATATTTAGCCTTAAAATTTACGGAAGAATTAAAATATGGAAATAGAATGAAATAAAATTCTTGTAAAAACTGTCCAATTAAAAATAACTCTATTTAATCAACCACGCGATCTTTCCCGCATAACAGGAAAAAAAGTTTTTACCTTTTTTTATTACTGGATTCTTGCGGAACCCTTTACAACGTTTTGCGGACTCCTAGGAAACTCTGTTTGGGAAACGCTGCTCCAGACTGACATTGAATCCAGAGACCCAAAAAGCGGCGGGATCTCTCTTTCTGACCCAGGAAAAGCGTCACGAAAAGAAACACCGGAACATAGACAAAGGAATTCGCATATTAAACCTCGTGAAGGAATCTTGGCTGTACTTGAACTGATCACACTAGTAGTTACCTCATTTTACAGTAGGATCAAAATACATTTCGACAGAGCGAAATGGAAAGTCCTAATTAACTTATGTACTTGAAATATTGTCGAATAAAATGCTGTGCGATTAGAATCGCAAATTATTATTGAATAGAAACTCGTTCATTAAAATTTCCATTTTACTTAAAATATACAAAGGAATTTTTATTATTATCTAAAAATATTATATAAAAAATTAATTATTATTGTAAATTCCAATTTATTATTGTAACATTCAATTTACCTTTACCAGCCACTTTTTGCGATTCTGGTGTAATTTAAATCACGTGAGTTTATCAAAGTCGCATTCTAAAGAAACGCGTGGTTATTTGGAACATAGTTTTAAATCTGTGGAAGCTTGACGTAGAATTAAAATTTCGACAGCTGAGCATCAGCTGTGCTATTTTGAACTACGATCTTCATTTGGCGTGGAAAGATCCAGTCGAAGGCCAAATTCACAAAAGTGTGGAGCAATTGTGCCCTTCGAAGATTTACTCCCGTTAATCTGCTGTGCCTTAGGGTTTGGGTTCGAATCCCGGAGAAGGCATGGATGTTTGTAAATGTATAGTGCCTTCGCGGCATGGGGGTACTTTAAAAATAGCCGTCGGGCCACATGTCCTCTCATGTGGTTGGTGGAAGGGGAAGAGAGGTGGGAAACCCCTGACCACTCTCTCAAAATTGGGGTGGAACCGAGCCAAAACGTACTGTCACCTGCATGGTGCTCAAAGCTACAGCTAACGACGGCGTACAATATAGCCCGATGCCATGATGAATTCCGTGGGCCTCGATCTGACTTCGTCAGACAGGTGGCATTAACAACAACAACAACTCCCGTTAATACATCATTCTTTCCAATTAACCGTTGGTCAAAATGACGGGACAATCGGAATTTGATTAAAAACAAAGGCTCAAGGAAAAAGGGTGAGCAGACAGGAATGAGTTTTCCGCCCTGAGAAGCGCGACAAAGAGATTCTCGACGCAGAGATCGGTCGACGGGAGGAAACCGCGATTTCTCCCCGAATCACCCTCCCGCGTAATTCGGTTATCCTTCGCCAGGGCGTAAAATCAATTTTCGACAGTGATGAACGCCCGGCGAGATAATGCTCAGACACCCCTGCTCTCACTCTTATTTATGCCCTGGGAGATGACAGCCCCCTCCGTTGCTCACTTTGATTTTCGTTTCTTCCTCGTCGAATTGAGCAATGTTTTTTAAATGGACTTTGAATATGTATGAAGAGGAGGGTGGATTTATTTTCATTTTTCGTATGGATCAGTGATAAAGTGAGACTCGACATACATTTATTTTGCCTAGTCAAATAGGTCGGGGAAAAAAAAAACAGTGGGCATGTGGATTATTTTCTTTACATTCACAAACATCAGGAAAGCTGCATCTTTTTTGTAAATGTTCGCATGAAAAAGCAACCGATAAAATTCGGTCTTTAATTATCCACAGAAGCCGATATTTGATCTTGACGCGGGGTTTCACGCCTCGTAGTAACGTTGATTCAAACCACAGAAAGGGATTGCCTGCCTCTTTTGGACGGATTAGGAACGTCGCTCTTTCAAGCAGCCCGAATTGTATGCTTAAGCTCACTCAGACTGAGTGAGAAGCCGGAGTAATTCACATAGAAATTATTTTCAGTTGGGGCCGAAGACGGAAAAAAATAAAAAATTAGGGAAAAAATGTTTAATAAAATCTTAGGTAACACAAATACAAAAGCGCAAACCCAAGTTATTTTGATGTAGAATGTTTCATAAAATCTAACAAAGTCGTCTGTTGGTTCAAAGCCATTTTGTTCTCCGCAAAAAAATTTTCGTAGCATGCTAATAATTTTTTTATTTCTTGTTTTGTTGAAAAAATACGCTCATTGTTGGAGTCTATATTTTCTAAAACTTGTAGCCCTATTTCAGTAAAACTGAAGCAGTCTGTCATATTCCTAACACCGTCATTCGATTCTCTGATTGAATTGAGTTTAAAGACTCGATCCTTCAATATCTTACTCTTGCTCATGCATTTCTATAAGTTCATCAATTTTCAACCGATTTTGGAAACCTAGCAGTGCTTGAAAATGTCCTCTCTATCCACTTCTAAATTTATTTTCCTAGAAAGATCGACAACTTCTTCAATCACATTGCCAATTTTCTCCATTTTTTTCTTACACAAAAGACGAATCGACAGGATCTAAAAATCGGGTTTCCGTAAGTCGGGGTATTACTGTAAACATCTTTTTTTTTTATTGGGCATCAAGTACTGGAGAAATTAGCAACACTTAACGAGGTTTTCTGTTTCACATATTATGCATTTTATAATGTGAATCAAATGTTAGTTGTGATATATCGTTCAAACATACGAGTTGTCAACAAAAGTAAAAGTTTTTTAACGAGAATATCTCGAGTCTAACCATTCAATACGTGAGATTATCTAATCAACTCGTCCCCCCCCCCCAAAGTTCACTAGAGGTACTACTTCAAGCTTAGGCAACTGCAAACGGTTAAGGTTTTAGAGAATTGTGGTTTTCGTAATATTTTTTATATGATTATTCCTCTCGAACAGATTCATTTTATCGGGACACACACACACATACAAAAATATATTGTAAGCCGGATCAGTCCATGAAGCAAATTGAAAAAAAAAAAGAATAACTTTAAAGAAGGAAAAAGGGAACTTTTTTACAGAAAACGAAATAAAACTAAGAACATTTAAAATAACCAGTAGAACAATAGATTATATTTTGCGAATAGGGAAGTTTAAAATTTAGTTTCTGATGTAGATTTTTATTGTAGTTAATTTCAATTGTACGTATTGTGTCCCCAAAATAATGATAAGAAATTCGCCCGTTCCTTAACATTAATTTTGAGACCAATGCAGTAATTTATTGACATGTAGTTGATCAAAGAAATAGATTGAGTTTATGTATTAAATGATAAGACCTTACCTTTAGCGCAATGCTAACCTCTCCTACCCTTCTCACTGGGATCACAATGAATTGGAATGGAATTGGAATTCAATGAAGCCTTGAATTGGAATGGATGCGTTTTCTGTGCATAGAAAACAAAATGTAGACTTTTTTATAAAGTGCAGAGAGAATTTTGAAAAATTAATATATCAAGAAAAATAAATTATTTTGTCGGTTCGATAGAGATCGAACCTCCTTTAGCAGATTTGTTGAAGTACGAACATTTTTTATAATGAAATTTCATGAAAATGGTTACACAATAAGAAAATAAAAAATTATAATTGTAAATGACTAAAATGACGTTACGTATGATTTTATTCGATGTGTGCAGTATTTATGACATTTTCTACTTTATTTGAAAAAGAAATGGCGCCCGCGGTAGCCTAGTGGTCAAGGTCGTGGACTCGTGGCTGGCGTGTCATGAGTTCGAGTCTGGTACGGCTGAGGACTTGCCATGCAGAGGGGGCTGATGCATTTTGAATATGTCGAAGCTCAAACGTCCTCCCGTTGGTGTGGAGTGGAAGTTAGGAGAGGTGGTGCTAGCTCAGTTGTCGTTCTCGTCGCTTGATCAAGGTTTAAAACGACGAGGTCCTACATCAATAGCCCTTGTAGTGCGACGTTAATCTTTCAAAATATCTAACAAAAGAACTTTACTTAAAAGTTCCACTTGCAAAAAGACTGGGGACTGCAATTAATAACTCCATTGATTATAAATTGGAAAAGACTTTGAATGATTTAGGAATAGATAACGAATTGTTCTTAAAACTTGCATTCTGCGCAAAAGAAAAATAGAACTTAAATACAGTATGCGAAATATTTTAATAGTATTCATGACAATGAATTATAATCGCGAGATCACGTTGTTATAAGCATGTGAATTGGAAGACAACACTCCACAGTAGAAAATGGAATCTCCAATTAAATTACATGAAATGCTTTGATGAGTTCTCTTCAGTACCGAATCTTAGGGTCATGGGGGGAACTATATAAATAGATAAGTTAGCTCAAATTAATCTTATAAAAAAATTGTTAATTGTTTTCTTTTCACGACAGCCGATCAGATTAGAGTAAAATATGGCTATCCTCCAAAACATCACAAAAATCTATGTGTGTGTTTTCCTGAGCTCCCTCGAGCTTTGTCAGACGAGTAAATCGATCTGCTCGTATTTTAAATCATTCTCATCGACTTTCTTTTAGGGGGGGGGGAGATGATGTCGTTCAATAAATTTACACCCACCAGCACCCGGGGAGATTGCTTGAGATAGGACGATTGGTTTCGGGGAACCCTCAAAAGTCATTTTTAATATATAGTCATATATTTGCCTTTTAGTTTTACTGTTTTAGTTCCTTTGTTTTAATGACTTATTCTAAAAAGATATACAAACCCACACAGACTTAGATATTCATTTTAAGTACAATTTCAAAAAAGAATAATAATCAAAACTAATTTCATAAACCGATAAATAAATGCAAATTAAGCATTTGGGATTCGTTAGACGAGCAAAATACTTCTTATGTCAGCGTCCCGTTTTTCGATCGCATTTAATTACCGTCGCACCAGAACTACATAACGACCACTTAGTGCCTGGTGGTAATTTAGAGTCTCTATCTGGTGATGAGCCTTATAACAATGCCACATCACGTCACTTGAAGATTTTATTTTTTACTACTCTATGCAAAATCGGGACTGGAGTCCGATCACAAAGAGTTCGAGATTATTTTATATAATACTTTTCCTCAAGTTCATTAATTGTTTATTTACGTCGCATTCAGAAGCTACACGAAGTCTGTTGGCAAAGTATAGCTCGTCATTTTGAAACACAGTCAAGTGAGGAGGATGGCACCTGGGCTGGCATCGCACTTTTCAAACTTCCACACCACGCCAGCGGGTGAACTTTGAACACTGACGTGTATCTACTTCTCTGCAGGGTGGGGTCTTTGCGCCTCAGGGATGCCAACCCATAACTCGATCGGAACCTCTCCAGTGACTTGTGTGATGTTTAATAGTTTTTCTCAGAATAAAATGATTGTGCATTTCTGTGTGATTATCTAGTAAATAAAACTTTCACACACACACACACACAAATACGTACTGGACTATTGAACTTGCGGTTTCATCCCGAATGTGTAGTTTTCAAAATTTAAAATACTAATTATGATTTAGTTCTTTCCTCAATACGAGAATCAATTCGAATTATTTATCAGTTTGCGTATTCTATACAAACCCAGATATAACAATAATAAAAAAATTCCTATTAATTAATAAGGGAAATCTGTGAATTTTTATTGAAACTGATATAAATATTGATATGGGGGAAAAAGTAACTGAAAATTTTATTTTCACGTATAAAAGAGTTGAATGCCCCCAAATTATTTTGATGCTTATTTATCCTATGCACAGCTTTTTCCTTAACTCCTGCGATGGAAAATATACAGGCAACGTAACTTTATGTATTTTTTTTGTGCTAATTTCAAAAATAATAATGAAATATTTCTGTTCAAACCTTAACTATAGAATGTGTTGAAATATTAGTGCAGCGCGCTGCAATCGCTAGTTTACGAATGTATGCTTTAGTTTCAATCTCTGTCTTGTCTTTGCCTTAATAAACATGCTCATTCTATTCTCTCCGTTGTTTTTTATTTTGAGTCACCTCTTCATTCTGACAGGGAAGAGCTTTTATTTATCTATTAGTACTAATTGAGAAAGAACATTTGAAATCTGATATTAAAATATTTACGAATTTGAACAATTTCTATCACGTCACATTTCCTTATACAATTTAGTTTTAATTGTATTTTATGAGTATTTATCAAAAATAGTTTTCAGCTTTCGATTTCTTCCACCGTGGCTGATCTTCCTCTTATCATCGTAAAACATACAGAATATCACTCCGTGACGCCTTTCCGTCGTAATCTCTCTCTACCAATAGTTTCACTACATGTTCAAGGCTTCGATACCGAATATCAGGAGCCAAATCACCTCAGAATTTCATCAGGTTAGACTTAATGATCTGACCAGAGGTCTGAGCCTTTCGAAAGAAGCTATCGAATTGTTGGGCTCCAGATTGAAAGAAAAGAACTTAATGACGAAAAGGAGCCTCTTTTTTATTGTTACGGGAATCGAGAAAAAGAATATTTTGAGGAAGACGAGAACCTAGTCCAGTGTTCAGATGTGTGTTCCCGGATTGTTCACACATTTAATATCGCCTATGATAAAAAAATAAATGGAGGTAGTCCATAGATTCATTTAAAAGGAGCCTTAAAGCTGTCTTTCATCATCAGGGAAGGTACCAGTTGGTCGTTTGGTGCATTTAAAAGGAACACTATGAAACCCTGACTCTCGTCATCAACAAAATAAAATGTAACAATTATGGTTGAACCATTTGAGGTGATTTGAAAGTTATCTTCATTCTTCTTGGTCAGCACTTGTTTCATTAGCATCCATTAGCATAACGCTGTGTCAAAACAGAATGGCCGAAAAAGAAAATCTTAAACCGAGCACCAAGAGTGTGATTCTGAACAGCTTAGTTGAGCTGAACAATGCATTGTTAATCTCTCTGCATATAAAATTAGATGAAATGAAGCAGTTTGTCAAGACTATTCCAGAAGAGGGTGATTGTTTCAAATACCTTTGCAAAAAGTTTCCTGATTTATCCGAAGCCAAGTTGATAAAAAGGGGATCTTCAAGGGTCCAAATATCCGCAAGCTTGTGAAGGATAGAGAATCTAAACTTGTTGGTCAACGAAGGGGGGAAAAGTTTAGGGTACTTTCAGAAATGTAGTGAGAAAATTTACACGATGGCCATTTTTGAAATCAGCACATCAAATTACACGGAAATCACCCAAAACTTGTTTTTCAAACACTTTAATTATGTAGGCATGTGTTATAAAAGAAGCTAAACTCCTCCTGAATAGGCATCTGGCTGATAGTTAAAGAGAATCGCGTTCAGTCGCCTTTCAATTACCCGATGGAAGGGATAATCCGAGGGGAAGGGAGGGAAGACCCGACAATGGGGAAACCCAAACACGCGTGTCCGATTGTTAGCTGTGTAACTAACGTACCATCTGTCGGGGTCTGCAGCAACTACAAAGCATTCGGGACTGAATGGGACACAGATTTCCTGTTGGAGTGTCAAAAACCTGTTGTCCTCCTATTAACTGCGTGATGCAGATTGCTCTCTCGAAACTGTAAGAAAGACGTCGCCAAAAAAATCCTTTCTGTTAAAGGAAGTAGTGTTTATGATCTATCCGAATCACAAAATTTCATTTTGATTTAACGTTTTTCCTACCTTTAAATAGCCGCATCAATAATTGATACATATAATCCAGATAGATGATACAATTTAAATCCAGATATTAAAATTCGTATTTCATTTGCATTTTAATGCAATTCCAATTGCCATAGAATGTTGTCCATGTCACCTCTAAAAGCCATATATTCCAAACCTCTAATTTTTGCAACCTCAATAGTTTACTTCTTACATGATGTGAGAAGACAATGTTTCTAAAAACCTTAATTTCTCGTCCAACTAAAATTGATCTGAATCAGACAGGTGAAGAGCTCCAGTCACTAACGCTTATGTTCAGGCAGACAGAATCAGGTTTCAAAAATTAACTCTGTTAGCAAATTTCCAAAACAATGTGTATAAATGTCAAAAATAAAATTAGAAAAAAAAAAGAAAATGATACAGTGATGAAAAACATCACTAGAACAATATCGCTGGAATGTAAGTAGTGAGACATGAGTGCACCTGGAAGTTTTCAAAATTAACATTTTCTTAAAAGGATGGTTATGGAAGTTTTAAAAGCAGGGACTATTTTAGAATTTTCATCTGCATATAAACATTTGGATATGTAAAAAGCATTTGGAGCTATAATTATAAGATTATTGTGTTTTCCAGTTGTTTTGAAAACATTTCTAAATATTTTAATAAAGTTGGTGTTGATAGAATATATATTTAGAGGTTTTTCTTACGTACCAAAATGCGTTAAATCAAGAGCCTCAGAATTTTATTTTGCATTGTTTGTACTTTTTCGATATAGGTTGGAGCTTCTGAGCAGAAGGCAAGGTACGTTGTGATTGAGAGATCTTGCTAGTTAAAAAGGTACCGAGTTGTATAACAGGGATCGGCAACCTTACAGCTGTGATGCGCCAAGACAATCTACCATTACGATTCAAAGTGCTACACTGTAGAAAATATTTAAAACAATTCGATTTCCGTGATAATTCATACAGACAGGATTAAGGAACAGAGGTCAAGAATACATATTATATATTAGTTATGGATCATTTAAAGATACAGATTTTTTTTTATTTAAACATAAAAACAAACAACATAAAATATGGCTATTATTTCAACATATATAAAAAATCAAAATTTTATATATATTATGCGTTATATTTCTTTTAAACATATTTATTAAAGTAAGAATTAAACAAAATATGAGCATTACTTTAATAAATTTAAGTAAAATATTAGAATTTTAAAATGGGAACACATATTGTATGCACAGAGCTCTACTTCATATCGCAATATCAGGGGTATAATTTCTGTTTGACGTGATTCTGAATGTTCACTTGTTCTTTGTGGACTCAAAATATCTTTCATGAGGGAAGATTTGTTCACATAGATATGTAGAAACTAAAGTGGAAAGCAAAGAATATCCTAATATCCAGTGGTGGATTAAGCAGGTGTCGGACTTGGCAGCCGCCAGGGGCCCCCAGAGCTGGTAGGGGCCCCAAGCTTGAGGAGTGCAAAGGTCAGTGACAAACCAACCACACCACCTTGGAACAAGAAATGAAAAGAAAACAAAGATACAATGAAAACCCCGCTAGAAATTTATCGAGATGTAAAAGAAATCCTAATGTAGAAAAACTTTTGAAAATATTTTTAACAATACCGAAATCGAATGCATCAGGTAAATGATCTTTTTTAGTTTTAAAACGCGTTAAAAAAATTTACGAAGTACTATGGGAGAAAAGAGAAAGTGAACAACATGGCCATATTATATACAGAATAAAATGTTTTGGACAAAATACATATGGTGAAAATAATTGATGAATTTGCCAAAGAGAAATCAAACTGTATAGCAAAACTTAAGCTCTTAAGTAAGGTTTTTTTCCCCCTTCAGTTAAGATTTTTCTTTAGCTGATGAGTTTTTTTTTATGTGTAACATCTTTACTCTCGGTTGCTGAATATTTGTTGGAGTGATTTCGTGAAAAGGCACGGAAATGCGTAACAGGAAGTCGGGGGAAGCGCGCGCTGTTTGATTTGACCAATTTAGCGCCTTGGGGGTGTCTCTTCGCTAGCCTCGTCGCGGGGTCCAACTGTATTAGCAATTAAGACACCCGCCTACCGCACATACCAGCAAGTCTTATTAGACTTCATCCAGAAGTGCTTACATTTTCATACTTTGAGGTTAATTCCTGTCGCTGTCAATATAATATTTTTAATTGTGATTAAAAAAGATTTCTCGATTAAAAAAACTAACTAATTAAGTAAACGGCTATTTTTGATTTTCTCTAAGGTTGCGTGCAGGGACACATAACATTTCGTGGGCTGAGCGGACACTTTGAAACTCATCGTGGTTTGAGTGGACACATCCCCCCCCCCCATCTTAGAACAGATTTGATTACCGAATTACAAGGATAAATACATTTTTGCCAATCAAATTTAATTATTTGTATTAAATTTTAAACATTGCGAAATGTAATAGAAATAAAAACTTTCAGAGAAATATTTAAAAATTAATAGTAAGTAACAATGTAATGAAAGGTATGAACGAATTTCAGGAATTTTGTGGAAAACTGTATTTTAGAGTCTAATAAATATTAGAACAGGTGCAATAGCCATACAATTAATTAGTTTCATGAAAGGAAGTAAAAAATAAATACTAGAAGTAAAATACGCAAGATCCAAGGTTAGTTAGTATTTATTTACTTTTCTTTTATCTACTTGCATCTTGCGTATTTTATTTCTAGTATTTATTTTTACTTCCTTTCATGAAACTAATTAATTGTATGGCTATTGCACCTGTTCTAATATTTATTTGACTCTAAAATACAGTTTTCCACAAAATTCCTGAAATTCGTTCATACCTTTCATTATATTGTTATTTACTATTAATTTTTAAATATTTCTCTGAAAGTTTTTATTTCTATTACATTTCGCTATGTTTAAAATTTAATACAAATAATTAAATTTGATTGGCAAAAATGTATTTATCCTTGTAATTTGGTAATCGAATCTGTTCTAAGATGGGGGGGGGATGTGTCCACTCAAACCACGATAAGTTTCAAAGTGTCCGCTCCGCCCACGAAATGTTATGTGTCCGCACCTGCCACACACACGCCACTTCTCTAATATTTCTAATTTTTAAGCATGCGCTTGACGATGTCTCTTCGCTTCCCTCGTCTGGGGGTCCAACTGTAGTAGCAATTAAGACGCCCGCCTACCGCACATACCAGCAAGTCTTGTCATTTTGGTGGTCGCATACATTTCTCCGAATCAAACAGTTACAAAAATTAAAGATTTCCTGTATTTTGTACTTTTACCGTATACCGAAGGTGGTTCTGCTCTTTTTTAAAAAAACTATCACTCGCTTCCCATGATTTTGAGAGGTGATTTTAACGTTAACTTCAGGGTTTCCCAGAAGCTGAGCCGCTCATAGCTTTTCTGAAAGATGAACTCAAACTCGAAATGAACACTAATCGAAATGTTTCGACAACTAACAGTGGTACTGTAATTGAAACCGTTTTTCAACGATTTTTAAATACTTTGAAATCGCAAGTATATGTGTCATACTTTAGTTTTCATAAATCTATTGTCTCCGCTCGTCCCAAAATTGAACAATAATAAATATTTTTGATAAAAAAACTGCATTACTCCTTGTGTTAACTAAATAAAATTTCCATTAAAGATATAATTATATTCGACAGAAAATTATTTCCAGTCATAACCGATTCATTTCTTTCAGGATTAAGGTCACTATTGCGTATTTACCATGATAACAAGTCAGATGTTACACATATGCAACTACTGTAAGACTCGTTTTTTTTTTTTTTTTTTTTTTTTTTTTTTTTTTGCAGTACATTTTATTTTTAGAATCTAAAGTAAGCGACTCTTTTTCACTTTTTTAGTTTTTCGACTCTTAAGCCCATGGGCCTCAAACCTTTTACCGCCAGGGGCCTCCAACTACCTTAATCCGCCTCTGCTAATATCAGAGGTATAATTTCAGTTTGACTCGATTCTGAATGTTCAGTTATTCTTTGTGGACTTATGAGAGAGAAGATTTGTTCACGTAGATAATTGTAGAAGCTAAAGGGGAAAGAACTTTTTTTTTTCAAGAATTAAATCTGTCCAGTAATGACATACAACTTTTAAAACAGCTATCGTTTTATCGTGAGAGTTATCTTTGAGATTTTTACGTAATTCCATAAATTTTACTTTCAATAAGTTCCATTTCGAAATTATCAATTTCCGTCAGTAGGTAAGAAAAGCCGATTCTGCGGTAAAGGCGCAGGCGAAGGCGCAGGCACAGGCACAGACGCAGGCGCGGTAAAGGTGCAGGCGCGGTAAAGGCGCAGGCGCGGTGGAGGCGCAGGCGCAGAGTTGAGTTGTTTTCCTCCTGTGGAGGCGCAGGCGCGGAGTTGTTTCCCTTCTGTGGATGCTGCGTGGAGTTGAGTTGTTTCCCTCCTGCTATGGTTTTGGTTTTCGAGTTGATGGGGGGAGTTGAGTTGCTTTTCTCCTGTAGAGGCGGCGGGTCTGATCTTGATTCTACAAGATGGCTGTGGAATGTTTTAAATCGTTTTCTTGAATATTTTTTATAATAATCTTTTTTTGGAAAAAAAAATGAGCACTTTTTATTATTGGAACTTATAAATTTTGTAACTGAAGAATTTTTGGAAAATCTTTGCCTAGATAATATTTTAAGAGAAGTAAGAGAAATGTTACATCCACCTGATTATTTTGAATAGTATGAGAATCTGAATAAAATGATTTTTTAAATGTTTAATTTGAGTTAATTTTATTTATATTGTTTGTTAGTTTAATTTATGTTGAGATACTTTCTTTTTAAAAATAAGTTTGGGTATATTAAACAAAAACTTTCTCAGAATGTTTAAGCGTAAATGATATTTTAAATACATTTCATACAAAAGTAAGAAAAAAAAATACTGTATAAATATTTTGTATAAGTTTCCGACAAGATTTGGCTTTAAAAAGTCTATTTTTATAAATCTGAATTAATTAAGGGGAGGGGGGTTTATACGGTTATAGTGTTAATTTTTTTTTTCATACTGCTTTCTAGTTTAATTTATGTTGAAATAGTGTCATTTTAAAAGATAAATATCAATATACGTCTTTCAAACAAATTATCTAAGTATGTTAAGCATAAGCGATATTTTAAATATATTTTGTACAAAAGTAAGGAAAAATTTATGTTTATGTGTTTAAAGCAAACTCTTTGCCTTTTCCAAAGAGTATAAATTGTATAACTATTCATTGCAATAACCATTTAGTTAAATTATTTTTTTCTTAATTGAATAGAAAAAAAAAATTATCTATTATACATTGCTTTAATAACAAATTGTAAATTTTAATTCGGTATAATGATTACACATACACAGTAAAGATACAAAGTAAATTGTTTATTCAGAAATTAACATCTTGTATTGCGTTTCACATTACAATCGTATATATATATACACATTACAGGAGAACAACAAATTGTAAAATTGATTTCAGTATAAGGATTACACAAAAAGATACAAAGTAAGTTGTTTATTTACAAAAGCAGCATTCCATTTCACATTACAATCTTTTATTTACATTACAAAAATCACATTATTGTGTCATCATTGGATTTTATGTCTTACTGCTCATTGAATAGGTCTAAATTCATCAATGACCAATGTCCATGGGCAAGCGTAGTAATGTCATCATCATCATTAATAAACCTTTTGTCATCTTTATAGGACAGAGCAAGTTTGTTTTGCTTTATGGAGTGTATTGAATGAAATTTGGATATAATTAAGTTCATGTCAACATATTTTAATTTTTGATTAAAAAGACAGACTTTCTAGTCCTCAAATGTTATTTTATTTTTTAAAGTTTGTTTTTTAATTCCTTTTAACCGCTTTTCAATCTTATGGTTTGTTTTGTAGGCATACATTTTCGATTTTAATCCTACATATTCTGTCATAATATTTCCTTTGTTTTCATCTTTCATTTTCCCGAAGACATTTTTGTTCACTAGAGGTAAATTAAGGTATCCGAACACATTGAAAATGACCCAATTCAGTCAAGACAGATATTTTTGTTTTTTATTTTATTGAATATAGAGCTATCTTTTGACTTTACGAAATATACTTTATTTTGTTTCTAAGTTACAAGTTCTTAAGTTCTAAGTTTCCAAGTAACAATCAATTTTATAAAGTTAGAAAAACCGGAAGTGTGGGTTTTTGATCTACCAGAAGTGGGCATTTAAATTGCTCAAAATCTATCATGGCGAGTCCGATAACTCCAAATATTACGAATGTATTTCTATAAAACTTTTTAAACCTGATATTTACGTTATTTTCTAGAGAATGTACTAAAATATGTCTTATTATATGAATACTTTTTGAGTTATTGCTTGTTATTTAAATACTGGTCTCATAAAAAATGTAATATTTCTTATAAGGTTTACTCAATCATCTCCAAAATTTTCAAATTTTAATAAAAAATTACAATTTTAGCACATTTTCTAGAGAAATGCATCTGGTTTGTTTTCGTAAAACTTTTACTAATATATGTTTATTACTTTTTTCTCTAACTGCTTTGAAGTTTTTCAAAAATATTGCTAAAATTTAACTTATAATTGTGATTTTTGCAAAATTCAGGTAATTTATATTAAATTTTGATAGTTAAATAGTAATATTTATTGGTATTGAGTCCTAAAAGAGCATTTATAATGTTTTAGTATGCTATTTTGTTAAAAAGTACTCCAAAGTCTGAATGTTTGTCATGCAAATCGGAGGGATATTCAAGATCTACTTCCAAGATGTAACCTACATCGGATTCATCTGATAAATTGAAAATATCCTGTTCGGTTAAATTGTTATCACTCCAAACAGATATATTTACTCATATAGATACTCATATAGATTTACTCATTGCATAACCGTACAAATTATTTGCGTCAAGGTACATTAAATATTTTATCTCATCATCTGGGTTAAAATTAGACATATATTTGTTGTTAGATATAGCATAACACTGGCTTATACCTCCTCTTACACCCTTTTCTATAAAAAGAAGCATGTCGTAATCAGTGAACAGTTCGATAGCTACTTTAGGTTGTAATAACATAGCATCCCATGATAAAGCTGGGGTGGTAAAATAGCAACAGGGGTCAAGTTTATAAGTTTGCATGCATATTTTCCGAAAGTTTTTAAAGAGATCTGTTAACAATAGGACATCTGTTTTTACATATAGATCACAGTATTCACCAAGATTATTTAAATGAAATTCATTACATGCATGATTATAATCATCTACACTTATAGGCTCCTCATTTAGTTTATTGTAAAATTTGCTAATAGGTGGTAAACAAGAATCTTTACACTTTTCAAAACTATCAAAATAATCATACGGAAAAACTCCTTTTCTTAAAAGTAAATCTATTTTTTCTGAATCAAAATAATGTTTCATATATTTAAATTCATCTTTTTTTTAGTGTTTTTATCAAATTTTCCAAACTGGAAGACATGAATTTGAAAGAATCTAAAAACCTTAACTGAAAATCATTTGAAATATTTTTACTGAAGGAAATATATTTTTCTTCGGTGTTCGGAATTAAATTAATTTGTTTTTTTATCATATCCTAACTCCTTAATAAAAATAGGGGCGTCATACACAGAAAGATTATGGAAGAAAACAGGCAAAAATTTGGGGGTTTTCATTGCTAAATTACAACTATTACAACAAGGGCCATTAAATTTTTGAGTCACATGGTTATGATCCCTGACCTTGATATTGTTTTCGCGAGAGGTTTGATCACAAACATAACAATTTTTAGCATTATCATAAAATTGCTTTTCTGATTCGGTAAGAGGTAATAATGGTTTTGGTTTTTTATAAATATTATCCATTTCTATTGCATCTTTTTCTAACTTTTCAATAAAAATTTTTGGGGCACCTCTATATACTACTGGATCTTTATAATGCCCCCCTTGATAACTGATAAAATAACAAAAACCTATCGGGACATGTTTTTCATAAATATTAGTAAATGAAAAGTTTGGATTAGGACAGCAAGTATCAGTTTTCCTAGTTACACACTCGAAATCTGCATATACAACAAAAGGTATTTTTAAATAATGTTGAAAATTTTAAGAACTTACTTGTTTCTGACGGCATTACTACTCTTGCAGGACTTTTATGTATACACATCTCATTGTGCTGAAGAAGTTTGTATTCTGTTTGCAAAGCACTTAAACATATTTTACATACGTACGTTTTATGTTGGTGTTTTGAGAGTTGTTTCGAAACAAGTCGAGATAAGCTTTTAATGAAACAATAATGTCCAAACTCTCCATTTTTTACGTAAAGTAAATCTATATGTTTCTCACACACTATATCACTGATGGAAATATTTTTAAATCTTCTTCAAATGAATAAATGTTTATTCCTATATATCGTTCATTTTCGAAAAATTTTTCACCTCGTTAGGAGGTGTTGGAAAGGCTTTTCCATTGCAAAGTTCAATCTTATTCTTTCTCTGTCAGTAATCATACCATGTTGTATCCAGCAATTTCAAGACTTGATTCATTATCAGATAAAAGTGAGACCATTCAGTAGAATATTTTCTCATAGTATTGTGACAAGGTAGCATTGATTCCCTATTCATGCCTAGTTTGATGGAT